>JAXIVJ010002079.1:7500-112500 GCA_036785665.1 Chirona hameri
GCGGTGTGTGTACAGACGGTATACCGGCGGTGTGTGTACAGACGGTATACCGGCGGTGTGTGTACAGACGGTATACCGGCGGTGTGTTGGCGGTATACCGGCGGTGTGTGTACAGACGGTATACCGGCGGTGTGTGTACAGACGGTATACCGGCGGTGTGTGTACAGACGGTATACCGGCGGTGTGTGTACAGACGGTATACCGGCGGTGTGTGTACAGACGGTATACCGGCGGTGTGTGTACAGACGGTATACCGGCGGTGTGTGTACAGGCGGTATACCGGCGGTGTGGCGACTTGTTGGCGGTATACCGGCGGTGTGTGTACAGACGGTATACCGGCGGTGTGTGTACAGACGGTATACCGGCGGTGTGTGTACAGACGGTATACCGGCGGTGTGTGCCCTCCGGACCAGCCTGACCCTCCGGTATCGGACACGTGCTAGGCTGGAAAATTGTGAGCTGAATGTGACAATTTGTGCATCCAAGGCCATAGTATCATTCTATGAAAAGCTGAGGATAATATGGTTCCCGTGTATCCAGCGGTGAACTGGCGCAGTTTGGCTGGTCTGTCGTGTCAAACAAGGCAGATGCAACCATTGCCGAGACCCTTTGCTCTTGATCACGCAGTCCATTGTGATGCGTGCGGCCAGAAAAGTCGGCATGGTAAGACGCTACGAACGGATCCATCTGAGCTGACTGAGCTGTGTCGCGTGGCCACCAGAGACAGCCGGCCGGAGCTCGCCCTGAGACCACTGCGGTCCGATACCGACCGCGAGACCGCACAGCCGCAGACGAGCCAGCGCGGGGTGGCCGCGGCAGGGCAGGCTGAGGTCAGGGATAACAGGCCCGAGCTCAGCAGAGCGCCGCCTCGTGCAGGATGCGGTGGTCCCGAGGTCCCGGGTCACGCGCCCGGCCGCAGCACTGCCACCTGGCGGCCGTGTCCCGAAACAGGGCGATGCAGGCGCGGCACGGCTCGCCGGGACTGGCGGCTCAGCCTCAGACCAGGGGTCAGCCCGGACTCCGGGTCGGCTCGATGGAGGTCAGACTGGGGACTGGATCGCTGGAATGCTGACTGGACAGCTGACAGGCTGGAACACCGACGGCCGCTGGACACTTAAAGTGAAGTGGCCAGAGCATCGCTGCTAGGAGAATGGCGAGGATTGCGTGACCCGGCCTGGCTTTTATTGAACTTATATGCCTACGTATGTCTAAGGTATTACCCCCTCCATTACCCTCTGTCCCCTACTATTACCCCTTGCCGAAAGCTCCATTACCCCAAGTGGGGTAATAACCCCTGTTTGGGAACCACTGTCCTAAAATATGACTATGTGTGTTGCTATCCAAAAGTGGCCGACTGAAGACTTAGGTACTCGTATAATATATGTATATGTATATATATATATATATATATATATATATATATATATATATATATATATATATATATATATATATATATATATATATATATATATATATATATATATATATATATATATATATATATATATATATATATATATATATATATATATATATATATATATATGTGTGTGTGTGTGTGTGTGTGTATAACCCCTGTCATTACCTCTACACTTGTGGTAATTGAGCTTTCGGGAGGGGGTAATAGTGATTGAGAAGCTAAGTGGAAAATTATAGCTGATTCGCTTCATGATGGCGCACAATGCACACCCATAGTTTCTGTTTCTCTACCGTAGACCACTGGGACCGTATTATCACAACGAGCATCGTAACCAATGAATGCATAGAGATGCTTAGCCGCCTTTGCAGTATAATTAGCACGTTGGATGTGCATTTGTATAGCACCGTGTTTGCGGAATGTACGATGTACATTTAATTTCATTCTGGGGTACGGGTTAGCGGGTCATTCTGTTCAGCAAAAGGGCAACTATGCAACTGACGTTGTGAACCACTGGTGTGACGCTGTGAACCACACTTGTCAACTTATATTTGTGTCCATAGATGGCACTAGCAGTAAACGCCTGAAGTTATGCTGCACCGCATAACTTGAAGCCAAACTGCGACCTGCGGAATGGGGGAAGGGGAACGAATTATTCGGGTTGTCAAAAGGGGTAACCCATACGGGTGATGCTGAGAACCGCTGTTTTAGGATATAGCTATTACTATGCAAGGATAAGGTCTTCTGGGATATATAGGTCATGCCGAGATGGAAAACTCGGTGCTGGGGAATATAGGTCCCACATAAGTAATGGGTCCTGGATATGGCAACGATAGGGATACTGCCATAATACGAAAACCCCATTTACACACTAGCTGACGGGAATTGATTGAGCGGGGTCCGTGTTCCGTGGCCAGCTATGCCACCGTGCACGACCGACAGGCTGGCGTGCTGCTCTCAAGGCCAAGAGTTTCACGCGCTGTCTTTGAGCAGCCAGCTGTCAGCGCCGGCGAGGCCGCGTTGCAATAGACCGGGTCTCTGGAGTCTGGACTGACCCACCTGACCCCACGCAAAGCAGTCACAGTGGACACGGCGCGTGACCCGCGGGTCGGACGGTCCCTCCGGTCAGCTGCGGCCAGCCAGCCGCTGCTGCCACCTGTGGGCCACCCGGCCAACTAGCGGCGCTCTGCCGGCGGGCCTCCGACGGACCAGCCTGCTCCAGCGCTCCACCGCGCGCTGCGAGGCAGCGTGGCATCCGGCCAGAATCAATATTGTAAGCGGACGGTCTCCCGGCGCTTCTGCAGCCGCCACACCGCCGCCGCTGCTCCTGCTGACGCCGCTGACGATGGCGCTGATGCTGATGACGCTGACGCTGATGATGACCATGCTGCTGGCTACTGCTGCTGTTCTGTTGACTGTTGTCTGATGGTGAACATAAATTGCCCTCCTTGCCAACCGTAAGAGCAAACTGACCCAGTTTCCCTGCCATAAATCGGGGAACGCCTGTACTCCACGCACATAATGATTCTGATCTTTTTATTTGGGTATTATAGCGCCATGGGATGTTTCGCGGATTAATGAGGTAAACTAATAGTCGTAAAAGGTAATCCACCGTTGCCTCGTAAGTGTCGCGATTTACAAGACGCGCCAGACAGGCTTCACTATCAATCATTGCATCATAGCTGGCAGATCTGTGTCGTTCGACGCTCAGTTGATGTCATCATCAGCATTCAGCGGCACTATAAACCAAGAGTTTCATGGCAGTTAACACTTCCGGCTGTAGCTGAAAAATTCATGCTATGCTACCACTCCTTGTGACGGCTCAACATTATCCTTTCATGCAACGACCACATGAAAAATGCAACGGAACCACATGAGCTCCCATTCAGCTAGATGTTCGATCGTCATTGGCTGAAGATGGACCGTATCGGTTTCACTTTCCAGCTTTCAGTGTCTGGGCGCCGGTGCCAGCGTCCGTCTAGAATCTAGATCGAAGTGCTTCTCCTTCCCCCCGCCCCCGCCCGGCCCTCCAGCGGCCCGCCGCCGCTCCCCTGCCCCCCTCTCTCCGTGGAGTCTCCGCCGCTGGGCCGGCGACTCCCAGTGCCGTCAAGCTGCTTTAGCGCCGCTAAGTGCGTTTAATTTGTTAGACCCGAGTCAGAGTCTGGTGGCTGCCGGCGTCGGTAAATCCTTACACCCCCCCCCCCCCCTGTCCTGGTCCAGAGGTTCGTTGTCACTGGTCATATTCGGAGCCAGAGTCGATCGGAGTCGGAGTTTTGCCGGAAGTTCGGGTCTGTTTCCTGATCCCTGAGTCGGACTCTTGAGTCGATGGAGTCACCACCGTCTCGGCAGCGCTGAGCAGCGCTGAGCAGCGCCGTCAGCTGTGCCGTGCCGCTCTCACCATTCAGCAGTCTGCGGCGCCAGCTGCTGCCACCGGAAGCGGTGACAGGCCGCTTGTCACGTCTAATTCTGGACCGGACGGTGACTGTCCAGACCCGGGGAGCGGCAGCGGCGGCGGCGGCGGCACTCCAGAGCAGGGTCCTCCAGAGCACTGACTTCACATCCACGCCACTCCGGGGCAGCGAATCACGACCGACGGGCAAGGCTGCGACATTCGGGAGCAGCGGCTCACAGTCGTCTGCCGAGGGCAGCGGCCACGCTTCTCCCGTGTAGCGACTCAAAATCATAGGGAGAGCTCCGAAGCAGCGACTCACAGCCGAGGGAGCGGCCGGGAGGCGCCGGAACCAGCAGTCGCAGCACCGCGGACCGCCCTGCTCTGACCTTTCGTGGCCCAGCTGCGAATGGAGAGGGGGTTAAGAACGGACAGGCCAGGCATCTGTCGACTGCACTTAGCGCAGTTCCGGCGGCTGTTCGTTATCTCTTCCCGCGTCTGTAGTCCGGTGGACTGGCCAGTGCACAGTGGGCGAGAACGGCCTTTTAGCGCGACACGGCGTTTCTGCTTCAATGTACGGCATCGGTTTGAACATGTGGCATATCAATCGATAGCGCGTGCTTTCTCCCACCCAGCGCAGCACCAACAAGGTAATTTAACACCCTCATGTTTCATATTTCGACGAAAATTGGTACCGAGGGTTATTTGGTGCGTGGAATTCACCTGGCTCAATTTCAGGTCTGTGTGACCTACACGTCACGAGATATAGCCCGAGGCGTTTTAGGACTGCGTGACAATGGCATATTTTGAGCGTCATAGCTTCAATAAAAATGCACAAAACTTTATCAAGTTATATATTTTACAATCCCGGTGATTCGAACAACACAAATCTAAAAATAAAATTGACTTAGGTAAACTTGTAAAAAAGTGACCTCGTGACCTAGGTCAAAGGTCACCGTCTCACTCTTGTGCTATTTCCGTTCACCAACTTTTATTCCGCATAATAAGGTTGGTATGTTTTCTTTTCACTAAATAATAATATTTCGTGGTGCGAACACCCAAATAGCCTTCCAGTGGCATATACGATCGCCCTTTTCATCATTTTGCCTTATTGATGCCTAATAGAACCGAAGCGGTTTTGTACCAACTTCCATACAACGTTAATGCATTAATTATCATTCTGATTTCGACGGAAATTGGTGCCGGGGGTTATCTGGTGCGAGTAATTCGTCTGGCTCAATTTCAGGTCTGTGTGACCTACGGGTCACAAGATATAGCCTGAGACGTTTTTAGGACTTTGCGTGGCAATGGTATCTTTTTAGCGTCATAGCTTCAATAACAATGCTCACAACTTTATCAAGTTACATATTTTTACAATCACGAGGATTCAAACAACATACATATAGAAAGTCAAATTGACCTAGGTTAACTTGTAAAAAAGTGACCTCGTGACCTATGTCAAAGGTCACCGTCATATTCTTGTGCCATTTCCGTTCACCAACTTTTATTCCGCAGATAATAAGGTATTTCGTGGTACCAGCACCCAAATAACCTTTCAGTGGCATAGACGATCGCCCTTTTAAAAAAAAAAAATGTGAAAAGGGCGATCGTCTATGCCACTGGAAGGCTATTTGGGAGTTCGTACCACGAAATATTATTTTTTTTGGTGAAAAGAAAACATACCAACCTTATTATCTGCAGAATAAAAGTTGGTTAACGGAAATAGCACAAGAGTGAGACGGTGACCTTTGACCTAGGTCACGAGGTTACTTTTTTACAAGTTGACTTAGGTCAATTTTCTTTTTACATTTGTGTTGTTCGAATCATCGTGATTGTAAAAATGTGTAACTTGATAAAGTTGTGTGCATTTTATTGCAGCTATGGCACTCAAAATATGTTAACGTCACGTTAAGTCCTAAAACGCCTCGGGCTATATCTTGTGACCTGTAGGTCACACAGACCTGAAATTGCGCCAAGCGAATTTCACGCACCAGATAACCCCGGTACCAATTTTCGTCGAAATCTGAGACATGAGGGTGGAAGTGGGTGCTGCGCTGGGTGGGAGAACGCACCAGCTGATGAATCAGGGAGCTCAAAATATGCACTTTCTTGTATCCGGGTTTAACCCGGCATTGGCCGGGGGAGGCAAATATTGCCCCCCCCCCTCGTTATCTCCGGAACCAATGATCGCAGCGAGACACGCAAGGCGTCATTAGAAAGCTCTCAGGGACTCGCATCTAAATCATACTCGAAATTGTGGAATTGAGACACATACTAGGTCAAAGTTGGGTCAAAGGTCAAAATCGAGGCATTTGAGTTTATGAGCCATACTTTCTATCCAAAGCCTTTGATTACGACCATGATCACCAAAAATTCTCCCAAAGGTATAATACACATCCCGCATGACCTAAAGTAAGATTCTTGGCAAAGGTCAAGGTCAAGGTCAGGTCACAAAAGGTCACTATGCGCAGAAAATCTACGAAAGTCATGCGACACATGTTTTATGGGATATTGTGCACGTATACTTCGATAGTGATAGTCATTTTACCATCTGACCTGATTTAGGAGAAGTTAGTGTCAAGCTCAGCTCAGATCAAGGTCAGGTCAAGGTCAGGTCACATAAGGTCAAAATTTGAAATTGATCAATATAAATACAAAAAGCATGTTTCTAGACTGGTTTTGTCTCAGAAATACAGTGCTGGCATTTATTTGTCTGTATCTGGTCAATAAAAGCCAAAAACGTAATAACAAATATGACGTCATCAGTCAATCTTATTTAGGGAGCCATAAGTCAGTCAAAAACAAAGATATTGCTTTGAAATTTGGTTTGGATGTTGGCCATATGTGGTTCTCAAACATAGATTCCGGATTTTTGCAAATGTTTGAAAAGTTGTATTTTGAGGGCATCTTTTTAAACAATATTTTTTCCTTTTTTTGGGGAGGGGGGTATTTTTTTAAAAAGCAAATCCGAGATAGACATTTTGTAGCCCTTGTCATTTGCTATCTTTAAACTTTGATCTTTAAAAACTGGCCTTTGTACTGCCAGTTAACTAGGGACAGCAGAGATCCGGGCATTGTAATGGCGCAGAGTTAATAGTGATGTACACTATAAAATAAGCTCCAAAAATAAAAAGCGCAAATATGCGCAAGGATTATTTTAATAGGCACAGAGTATAAACTCTAACGAGGCGGAAAAATCTTTCATCAAAGCGGGGAACCGTGGAATGAAAATTGTAGGATTAACTGAAGTTTTGATTCTGTTGGTCAGCCACTTAAAATAACATACCTCACTTAATGTTAGAATATAAAATTGCAAATTCACATGAAAAGGTCATATATAGGTATTTCGGGCTGCTGATGATTTGTACTTTCATGAAAAAATACCACAAAGCCTCTACAAAACGTTCTTCGCCTCCCAAATGAGCCATCCATGCGATGAGAATGAGGCGCGCCATAGCAATATCGGCGGCTGAACAATAGTGTGTGTTTGAAGACATGGTGCATACAAATAAGAAAAATGTATTGGCGAATCGATGTTATACTTTCATGCTCTGGACATTTTGCTTGAAAATGAGCCGTATAAAATAATCATTTTTGAAATTGTATTGCTCACCCCATGTCGCGCTAGCAGGCCGTTCTCGCCCACTGTGCAGTGGCCGCCCTGGCCGTTATCGCCCACTGTGCGGTGGCCGTCCGTCATCAGCCATCAGCAGTCGGCGGCTGAAGGCGCCCAGTGTCCTGACCTCGTGATCCGGCTCCCCGGCGATTTCCCGCTCCTCTAGTCGTTGTGCGTCTTCGAAAATCGATGCGCGCGGCTGGCTGGCTGGGCGGCTGCAGCGGCGGCGGCGGCGGCGCCGGACGGCTGCAGTCGCGCTGTGGTGTCCCGCCGAGGTCGCCGGCCGCGCGGCCGCGTGTCGCCGCCATGTTCAGGAGACTGTGGGGTCGCCGCTCGCGACACCTCAGCGACGGGGACATTCAGACGGTGAGCCGCCCCTCAGATCCCCCCCCCCCCCCCCCCCTCCTCCCCCTCCGCCGCCGACCCGCCCATCCATCTCCCGTCTCCCGCTGACCGCTCTGACCCGCTGCCGAGCGGCGGAGGGAGGCGGCGGGGGTCGAAGCAGGCCAGAACTCAGAAGCGTATCGGCGAGATGGATAGCAGCGGTGCTAGCTGTGTCGAACGGTTGCGCATTTAAACAGAAACTCGCTGACGATGCATGCCTAGCATCAAGGAAAAACGCCGGTTCTCTCAATTTTTTAAGTAAAACTAGTCATCGTTATTATGGAAGCAGAGGGAAGCGTGTAGGTTGTTGCATGTCGTTGTTACTACGACATGTGACGTGGCAATTTGTATCTGCTGATAAGGAGAGCTTTAAATGTCAGCGTATTTGGATCATGCGATCTATGTGGGCGATTCCATGGACCAGGGGCTGGGCGGCACACTATAGGGCGGCATACTGATACCTCTCGTCGTGGGCCCGTGACTGATATTGCCTATCTACTTTGGCATCCTGCCGGCCGATTCCGCACCCGTTATTGCTGCTGCCTTTCATCTGAGTGAGACGGACAGATCGGCTGTCTGACAGCGCCCGCACTGGCCCTGATTGGCGCCCGTCCGTGCGGCGCCGGTACCACGCACCCCGGCCACCTCCTCCGGCCGCACCGTCAGACCTTACGCCAGGTGCTGTCTCCTCAGCCCGGTTATTGCAGGCGGGCAACCGTGGCCGTGTGACCTGGATCGGGCCGTTATTGATCGCAGCTGGTGCCAGGTGGTTTGATCGATGGTCATTCTGCAGCTGTCTGTTATTCTTACCGGTGGGATTCGCCGCCGCCTGATTCTTGGTTCGGCGGCGGCGCGCGCTGCAGAAGGGATATCGGGGTAACCGTTACGGATGGCGCCCACCATCGATCCCGCTGGTCAGCCAGCACCTCTCCGCCTGCCGTGCTGCTAATGGTCCTGCCATAACGCAGCTCTGCTGCCATCGGTCCTACCAGACCACATCCATGCTGTCACCGGTCGTGCCAGGCACTATCCCTGCTGCCAGACCCGCGCAGAGCGTGAGACGAGTCGACTCGGAGAGTGGCTGGCCGACGCCTAACAGACCTACGGGACGGTGTACGTTGCATCGCTGTCGACAGGCTATGAGAGTCGGGACAGGCTGTCTGCCTGCAGTGTTATCGATCCGTGGCCACGCGCGAGGAGCGGAGAGCAAGTCAGCGTTAGTGCGAGCAAGCAAGTGTAGCCGATGGCTGCACTTGCTGAAACCAGGCGCTGGAACTCCAGACACACGGCACATTTATGTCACTATGGTTAAATAGAGAATCACCATTCAATGAGAGCTTCCCTTCACGCCCCCACTCGGGACTGTGCCCCGGTCCCGTCTCGTAGGCTGGCCTGACTCGAGACGGACCTATTCCTATTCATCCACCTTGTGTGACGCTGGTGTCTCTGGGCCTCCCCTGCATGTCAGGGCTCCTGGCTGCGACCGTGTACAGCCTGAGGGACGTGTCGCGCACCCGGACAGGGATGTGTCGCGCACCCGGACAGGGATGTGTCGCGCAGCCCGGACACAGGGATGTGTCGCGCAGCCCGGACACAGGGATGTATCGCGCAGCCCGGACAGGGATGTGTCGCGCAGCCCGGACACAGGGATGTGTCGCGCAGCCCGGACAGGGATGTGTCGCGCACCCGGACAGGGATGTGTCGCGCAGCCCGGACAGGGATGTGTCGCGCAGCCCGGATAGGGATGTGTCGCGCAGCCCGGACACAGGGATGTGTCGCGCACCCGGACAGGGATGTGTCGCGCACCCGAACAGGGATGTGTCGCGCAGCCCGGACACAGGGATGTGTCGCGCAGCCCGGACAGGGATGTGTCGCGCAGCCCGGACACAGGGATGTGTCGCGCAGCCCGGACAGGGATGTGTCGCGCAGCCCGGACAGGGATGTGTCGCGCAGCCCGGACACAGGGATGTATCGCGCAGCCCGGACAGGGATGTGTCGCGCACCCGGACAGGGATGCGTCGCGCAGCCCGGACACAGGGATGTGTCGCGCAGCCCGGACAGGGATGTGTCGCGCAGCCCGGACACAGGGATTTGTCGCGCACCCGGACAGGGATGTGTCGCGCAACCCGGACAGGGATGTGTCGCGCACCCGGACAGAGATGTGTCGCGCAGCCCGGACACAGGGATGTGTCGCGCACCCGGACAGAGATGTGTCGCGCACCCGGACAGAGATGTGTCGCGCACCCGGACACAGTGATGTGTCGCGCAGCCCGGACAGGGATGTGTCGCGCAGCCCGGACACAGGGATGTGTCGCGCACCCGGACAGGGATGTGTCGCGCACCCGGACAGGGATGCGTCGCGCAGCCCGGACACAGGGATGTGTCGCGCACCCCGGACAGAGATGTGTCGCGCAGCCCGGACAGAGATGTGTCGCGCACTTTGTAAAGGATGTGTCGCGCGGGCAGCGGTGCTGGCCAGCTGTGGTGACGCAAACGTCAGCCGGTCAGATTAGTCAGCGCACATATCACCACCGCCGCCTCCGCTGGCCGCGTCTTGTTGTTTGTGCCCGGTATTTCTGTCGGCCGGCGGTTTCCTGGTAAGATTATCCTGTTGATGAGCTGGAGGCCGATGGGCAGGCTGTCCGGGCAGTCATCCATCGGACCGGTATCCGGATCCATTACACTGACACGGCACAGGCGCTCGTGACGGGCTGATCCAGTGCCGTGACGGGCCGGGCTGATCCAGTGCCGTGACGGGCTGGGCTGATCCAGTGCCGTGACGGGCTGGGCTGATCCAGTGCCGTGACGGGCTGGGCTGATCCAGGTGGGCTGATCCAGTGCCGTGACGGGCTGGGCTGATCCAGTGCCGTGACGGGCTGGGCTGATCCAGTGCCGTGACGGGCTGGGCTGATCCAGTGCCGTGACGGGCTGGGCTGATCCAGTGCCGTGACGGGCTGGGCTGATCCAGTGCCGTGACGGGCTGGGCTGATCCAGTGCCGTGACGGGCTGGGCTGATCCAGTGCCGTGACGAGCCGGGCTGATCCAGTGCCGTGACGGGCTGGGCTGATCCAGTGCCGTTTAACGGGTTACCAGAGACCAGAAGGCCAGAGATGAGACCAGAGACCAGAGACCAGAGACCAGAGACCAGAGATCGGAGATCGGAGATCGGAGATCGGAGATCGGAGATCGGAGACCCGAGATCGGAGACCCGAGACCCGAGACCCGAGACCCGAGACCCGAGACCGGAGATCGGAGACCCGAGACCCGAGACCCGAGACCCGAGACCCGAGACCCGAGACCCGAGACCCGAGACCCGAGACCCGAGACCCGAGACCCGAGACCCGAGACCCGAGACCACAGACCTGAGACCAGATATTGGAGACTCGAATCCACAGACCGGATACCGGAGACTGGAGACCGGAGACCAGCGAACACAGACCACAGAAACACGGGCCATAAACTGACAATACCGATGACTGGCGGTTTTAGCGGCGGCAGTGCCCCGAGTCACCCCAGCAACATCGGCACATCGCTATCAGTTCGTCGTCCCACTGCAGGCCGATTGTAGCCGATAGCCTGCTCGGCTGTGAGACGCTGGTCCGTGGGCACACGTCAATTAAGCCCGGCTATCACACCGCCTGAGTGGTATGGTGAGACTTAGCGCCCTGTGTGGCCCAGCCCGACTCCGACCCAGGAGAGATACCGACCCAGGAGAGGTACCGACCGGGAGGAGACGGGGCTCGTTATAACGGACCGGGGTGCCGCCGGGGCTCGTTATAGCGGATCGGGTGCCACCGGGTCTCGTTATAACGGAACGGGGTGCCGCCGGAGAACTGACCCAGCGGTGAAACAGACCGATACTCAGCTCCGGTCCGTGAAGACGTCAGATGTACTACAGAAGAAAGCGAAAACAAGTTCGACAAACACATATCGGCCTTAGGATGACATTGGATACTGAATTGAGGATCTCAACCATTGCAGGCCTTCATTCAGCCACTGAGAGCTCCGTCGCCGGGTTGTCGGAGGGTGACAGTGTCGCCGGGTGCGGTCCGTTAGCTCTAACTCCACCTCACCTTCGAACCCGGTGCAGTGCCGGGCCGCGCAGTGCAGTGTGACAGGCGGCGCGGCCGAGCTATCAGCGGTTTGTCGCAGATAGCGGCCTGACACTGACACTGACACTGACAGAGGGCAGGCACGCCTGGCGCCGGCAGTATCAGTCGACCCGCGATAGTGGTCACTCGGCTGTCACGTGACCTATGCTGCCTGCTGGTCAGTATCACGTGACTGCTGCCGGCTGAGGTCAGTACCACGTGACTCTGCTGCCGGCTGAGGTCAGTACCACGTGACTCTGCTGCCTGCTAAGTTCAGTACCTACCACGTGACCCTGTTGCCTGCTAAGGTCAGTGTCACGTGACTATGCTGCCTGCTGGTCAGTACCACGTGACTCTGCTGCCTGCTAAGGTCAGTACCTACCACGTGACCCTGTTGCCTGCTAAGGTCAGTGTCACGTGACTATGCTGCCTGCTGAGGTCAGTACCACGTGACCCTGTTGCCTGCTAAGGTCAGTGTCACGTGACCTCTGCTGCCTGCTAAGGTCAGTACCACGTGACTGCTGCCTGCTGAGGTCAGTGTCACGTGACTGCTGCCTGCTGAGGTCAGTGGCACGTGACCTCTGCTGCCTGCTGAGGTCAGTACCACGTGACCCTGCTTCCTGCTTAGGTCAGTGTCACGTGACCTCTGCTGCCGGCTGAGATCGTGCTGCCTCCTGAAGGGTCAGCTGGGCCGATGTAATTGCTGCTACACAGCTGGTGGGCGTTCCGCCGGTCGACATCGTTGGCTCCGGCGAGTTGGACCAGTGCGGCTCTGTGGACCGGTGACCGGCGCCTGTGATAGAGGACACTGGCCAGTCGGTCACTGTCAGTGGCCATGATATTCTGGAGTTCGTCTCTGCCGAACGTCCTCTGGCTGTCCGGTAACTGGCGTGTTACCCCGCCGCCGCGCAGTAAGGTTCGTTCGCATCCTGTCCGCTGCCCCCGGCTTAGTCGGTTCGTGAACAGTTTATTGTTACATCGTGTGAGGTCCACGTACTGCTCCGCCACCGTGTAATGTCCACAGTTAGTCCGTTGCCCCGTCGCGTTACGTTAATAATATACCGCAGTCCATGCACGGGCAGTTCGTCGGCAGCCAGTCCATCCGTCGGCGGCTGTATCGGTACTCAGGGTTCCTTCACTGCCGCGCTGGTCCGCTGCTGCGACGACGTGTAGGGGTCGTCAGCCGCTGACTCCGGCTCCGGCTCCGGCTCCGGCTCCGGCTCCGGCTCCGGCTCCGGCTCCGGCTCCGGCTCCGGCTCCGGCTCCGACTCCGACTCCGGCCCTGGCTCCGGCTTCGACTCAGACTCAGACTCAGACTCAGACTCAGACTCAGACTCAGACTCAGACTCAGACTCAGACTCAGATTCAGACTCAGACTCAGACTCAGACTCAGACTCAGACTCAGACTCAGACTCAGACTCAGACTCAGACTCAGACTCAGACTCAGACTCCGATTCCTACTCCGACTCCGACTCCGGCCATGGCTCCGACTCCGTCCCCAGCCCCGGCTCTGGCTCTGGATCTGGCTCTGGCTCTGGCTTGCGGTACCGCGGGCCCTCGCGATGGCGGAATCGAGTTTTTGCTGCTGTGACAGTGGTTTTTGTGACTGTGGGAGACGCTGTGGACTGGGAGGTCACGGTGTGTCCTCCCCTGCCTGCCGACACCACGCCATGACACTGGTGACGGCGGGGACGCGGGGTACTGAGAGGTCACGGACGGGGCATGTCCTCCCGTCTGCTGACGTCACACCATGACTCGGCGAAGCCGGCTACTAAACAACGGGTCAGTCGTGTTTGGCCGATACCAGCAAAGCGCCTTGCAGTTCTTGGTAAACACTCGTTGTTTGTCGGTGTCATGTAGGGCGCGTTGACGTTTCGACAAAGAACATCATTTCTCATTGTGTATTCCTCCCAAAAAAAACAAATAGGGAGTCTGTTAAATACGGCTTACCTCTCAGACCTATTTCGGCGGGCAGAATCGATTGGCGATGCACGTACGGAGGCGTCGATGGAGACAAATGGGACATGTTTCCCGTCGCATGGTCCCATCCCGTCACGTTACGGCTGGATCGGCGACAGAACCGTAGCGGCCGGCCGTATCGATCCGTCCGACGCGCCAATGTCGCCCGACGACGCCGTCGGCGCTGACCCCCGTCTGCCCCCCGTCCCCCGGCGGCGCACCTTGTCTCCATGACGCCGGCAGTCAACAGCGCCGGGCCGGGCTGGCGGGGGCTGCGGGCGGCCGGCAGTGACAGTCTGTGGGAGCTGCAGCCGTGACGCGCAGACGGCGGTGAGCTGTGCCCAGATATTGGCTCGACCTCTCCCCTGGACCTCTACCCCTGGCCTTTGGTCCGCGGTCTGTGACGTCTGTGTGTTTGGCGATATGTGTGAGTGTGAGTGGGAGGGGGTGCGTCCCTCTGTGAATGCTTGTCTGCGTGTGTGCCCGTCTGTGTGTCGGCGTGTCTGTGTGTCTGTGTGTCTGTGCGTCGGCGGGTGGGGACACCTGTGTGGGTCACGCGCGGTGTCAGCCGTCAGCCCCGCGTCTGGCCTCTTTCGGCGACAGCTCGCCTCACAGCGATAAGCTCTGTCTATACACAGGTGCGCGGCGGCGTGTGGAGACGCGGCGGCGGCGGCGGCGCGGCGCGGCGGCACCGATACCCAACGCACCGCTGCGTTACGTGCTACTGAGACAGAGGGAAAATAAATGGAAGCATTGTCAGAGTTATTGAATTATGAGTTTCAAATCAATCAACGTAACAGTAACCTGCACTCTAATTCACGCAAAGTTTCGGGAATACCTACTTCCAATATTGGAGTGCCTTCGGGCCAAGTTGCTTTTGAAATGCTGATACTATTTCGAAGTTTGTCAAGTTTATACCGATCTTAATATCCTGGTTTGGCCAGCTCATGCCCGGGCACGATATCGATTTCCGTGATGTAGCTGGAACCCAACAGGTCCAACTTTCAATCAGCTCGTCTTTCGTGATGTTTTATTTAGAGCCGTGGTTGAGTGCAACAGTCGAGTGGTTGAAGCCTGGTAATTATGTAGTTACGGGTGGGGAAAACGCAGGTGTCCGTGTCCGGTAGCTCTCTCCCGCGGTGTCTGAGCCGTCCCCGAGAGCTGCCTCTTTCTCTCTTGGTCCCCGAGGCTCTCTCCCGCGGTGTCTGGGCCGTCCCCGAGAGCTGCCTCTCTCTCTCTTGGTCCCCGAGGCTCTCTCCCGCGGTGTCTGGGCCGTCCCCGAGAGCTGCCTCTCTCTCTCGTGGTCCCCGAGGCTCTCTCCCGCGGTGTCTGGGCCGTCCCCGAGAGCTGCCTCTCTCTCTCTCTTGGTCCTCGAGGCTCTCTCCCGCGGTGTCTGGGCCGTCCCCGAGAGCTGCCTCTCTCTCTCTCGTGGTCCCCGAGGCTCTCTCCCGTGGTGTCTGGGCCGTCCCCGAGAGCTGCCTCTCTCTCTCTTGGTCCCCGAGGCTCTCTCCCGCGGTGTCTGAGCCGTCCCCGAGAGCTGCCTCTCTCTCTCTTGGTCCCCGAGGCTCTCTTGGTCTGGGAGCGGTAGTCCGGTCTGCACTCTCCAGGTCCCAGCTCTGCCAGGCACCAACTCCAGCTCTAGCCTAGCTCTCCTGCTCTGGCTCTAGCTTTCAGTGCGTTGCTG
The DNA here is from genome assembly GCA_036785665.1 of Chirona hameri. NCBI lineage: Eukaryota > Metazoa > Arthropoda > Thecostraca > Balanomorpha > Balanidae > Chirona > Chirona hameri. The sequence goes on from JAXIVJ010002079.1 coordinate 23,044, forward strand.
CTGCTGAGTCCGTCCTGTCCTCCAGCAGTGCCTGCCGAGTCCTGCCCTGCCCTGCCCTGCCCTGCCCTGCCCTGCCCTGCCCTGCCCTGCCCTGCCCTGCCCTGCCCTGCCCTGCCCTGCCCTGCCCTGCCCTGCCCTGCCCTGCCCTGCCCTGCCCTGCCCTGCCCTGCCCTGCCCTGCCCTGCCCTGCCCTGCCCTGCCCTGCCCTGCCCTGCCCTGCCCTGCTCTGCCCTGCCCCGCCCTGCCCTGCCCTGCCCTGCCCTGCCCTGCCCTGCCCTGCCCTGCCCTGCCCTGCCCTGCCCTGCCCTGCCTGCCCTGTCCTGTCCTGTCATGTCCTGTCCTGTCCTGTCCTGTCCTGTCCTGTCCCGCAGCACGCTCCTGCTGAGTCTATCCTGTCCTGTCCTGTCCTGTCCCGCAGCACGCTCCTGCTGAGTCTATCCTGTCCTGTCCTGTCCTGTCCCGTCCTGTCCCGCAGCACGCCCCTGCTGAGTCTATCCTGTCCTGTCCTGTCCTGCCCTGCCCTGCCCTGCCCTGCCCTGCCCTGCCCTGCCCTGCCCTGCCCTGCCCTGCCCTGCCCTGCCCTGCCCTGCCCTGCCCTGCCCTGCTCTGCCCTGCCCCGCCCTGCCCTGCCCTGCCCTGCCCTGCCCTGCCCTGCCCTGCCCTGCCCTGCCTGCCCTGTCCTGTCCTGTCATGTCCTGTCCTGTCCTGTCCTGTCCTGTCCTGTCCTGTCCTGTCCTGTCCCGCAGCACGCTCCTGCTGAGTCTATCCTGTCCCGCAGCACGCTCCTGCTGAGTCTATCCTGTCCTGTCCTGTCCTGTCCCGCAGCACGCTCCTGCTGAGTCTATCCTGTCCTGTCCTGTCCTGTCCCGTCCTGTCCCGCAGCACGCCCCTGCTGAGTCTATCCTGTCCTGTCCTGTCCTGTCCTGTCCTGTCCTGTCCTGTCCTGTCCTGTCATGTCCTGTCCTGTCCTGCCCTGTCCTGTTCTGTCCTGCCCTGCCCTGTCCTGTTCTGTCCTGTCCTGTCCCGCAGCACGCTCCTGCTGAGTCTATCCTGTCCCGCAGCCCTCTCCTGTTGAGTCCATCCTGTCCCGCAGCACGCTCCTGTTGAGTCCATCCTGTCCCGCAGCACGCTCCTGTTGAGTCTATCCTGTCCCGCAGCACGCTCCTGCTGAGTCTATCCTGTCCCGCAGCACGCTCCTGTTGAGTCCATCCTGTCCCGCAGCACGCTCCTGCTGAGTCTATCCTGTCCTGCAGCACGCTCCTGTTGAGTCCATCCTGTCCCGCAGCACGCTCCTGTTGAGTCTATCCTGTCCCGCAGCACGCTCCTGCTGAGTCTATCCTGTCCCGCAGGACGCTCCTGTTGAGTCCATCCTGTCCCGCAGCACGCTCCTGCTGAGTCTATCCTGTCCCGCAGGACGCTCCTGTTGAGTCCATCCTGTCCCGCAGCACGCTCCTGTTGAGTCCATCCTGTCCCGCAGCACGCTCCTGTTGAGTCCATCCTGTCCCGCAGCACGCTCCTGCTGAGTCTATCCTGTCCCGCAGCACGCTCCTGCTGAGTCTATCCTGTCCCGCAGGACGCTCCTGTTGAATCCATCCTGTCCCGCAGCACGCTCCTGCTGAGTCCATCCTGTCCCGCAGCACGCTCCTGCTGAGTCTATCCTGTCCCACAGCACGCTCCTGCTGAGTCCATCCTGTCCCACAGCAGTGCAGCACGCTCCTATTCAGCGTGAGTCACGCTGGACGGGACATAGTATCAATAGACCGGCACGCACCTCACGCAGCCGGTCCCCCCGCACACGCAACAAGCAGCAAACGTCGATCAACCAAACAGCCCGGGGTCAATGGGCTTCTTGCGCGTATGCTGATGTGTGCTGATAAGTATGCTGGTTTAGGCTGATTTCGTATACAATACATAATCACCCCAGGATATTTTCCTCTCTAGGTCCAACTTGACCCGGTGTTTTGTGTGACTATTGCGCAACGTACACATTATGCCAAGATGCTGTTTTGTGAAGCTGTGCCGATCTGCGCAGATACGCGCACGCCTGCGCACACCTGCGCACGCGTAGGAGCGACGCACGCACACGCGTACGCGTCGGACCTGCTGACGACACGAGCTGGGTCGATCGTCTCGCGGCTGGCGCGGGCAATCGATGGTGGGCGGCGGCCGACTGCGGCCTTCGACGCGTCTCACCGCCGCGGCGCGCCGACGTGCGGTGTGGTGTCGTGTGTGCCGGCTTTTTGTGGCCTGAGGCGCCGGCTGCCGGGCTGACCCGCCGTCGGTGGTGTCAGACCCGTCCCACTGTACACGGACACCGCCGCCTGCCGGCCCGGGAGCGCCTCCCGCGGGGTCCGAGCCGGTCTCCCTGATGAGCCCCAGGGGGAGCTGGTGGCACCCTATTGTGGTCGGCAGCCGGGGGGCGATGGACATCGGGCTCCAGCTGGCGGCTGCCCGTGGCCGTGCCGGTGTCGGCGTGTCTACCCGCTCCCATTGGCGCGCCGTGCGGTGACCTAGTTCCGCAGGGACGATCGTCGGCCGACGCGGCGGATCCGACGAAGCGAACTGACGAACAGAGGGGTGGGTAGAGCGGGGAGTGGACAGATGGGAACGGCTGGGGAACGGAGAGAAGAAGGGGTAGCGAGACGTACAAGTGTGCTATATACTAGACACAGGGGCTCCGTCACATGGGGGGGGGGGGGGGTGGGGGGACGTGTCTCCCAACATTTTCGGATTTTAACATTACGCCTATGGGCGTTGCATGGAAAGAATCGACTTTAGAATACCTCCGTGTCGCCCCCCCCCCCCCCCCCCCCCCTACACACACACACACACTTTCGGAAGGTGGCGGCGGCGCCCTTGACTATATAGTATATATACTATATATATATACTATATAGGATGAAGGTACAGAGCACGAGAGGGAGCGTAGTAGTTGAGAGGATGATTAGTTGTGACGGCGTCTGCGCGCCTGGGTTGTCTTGTTACGGCGGCTGTCAGTTCCCGGCGTCTGCGCGCCTGTGGGTCGACTTCTGCAGCCAGCAGCGGGTCGACTGCAGCAGCCTGCAGCGGGTCGACTGCTGCAGCGAGCGTCTGCAGCAGTCGCTGCGCTGCCCTGCAGACGGCCGGACAGCTCACAATCCTCGGCCCGACCGGCCGGACAGCTCGGACGCAGTCGGATCTGAGTCGTCCTCCGCATTCACATGTAATAGAAACCGGCCCGGCTGGCAAGACCGATATAGCCGCGCTGCTGGCCTCGGGTACAAACAAGTTTTATCGACGCGCTCCCTATTCTAAGTGCATTCTAGCCGGGTTCGTCTTAGCTGTGCTTCGCAGCACTGTGTCTATTTATGCAGGTTTTCAACAGCGTAGCTCCGTTGTTTTTTTCCCGGAGCGGCCTAAAGTTCCGGGGGGGGGGGGGGGGGGGAATTACATCTGGCAATTTGACAGGAAAAGAATAACGTTAACCGGTTTATGTGAACCCGGAGAAAGCTAGAGAGTAGGGTATCTATTTTACGTTAAGTGAATTGTTCAAAGTAAATCTAATGTCTATCTTACGTTAAGTATTTCGTTCAAAGTCAACATTAAATAAAACACGAGAAACACATACATACACATTTTATTCCATACACACACAGACACACATACACTTGGCATATACTTGTGAGAAGGTGTCAGTGTTGGCGGAGTCGGGGTGCCATCATTGCAGCAACGGGAGACTGTTGCCAGTCTCTCTGGCCCCGGCGCCCCGGCGAGACCTAGTTGTGGGATGTATTTTGCTGGGAGAAAAGTCCTAAATAATATAAAAAACAGCGTCTAACGCAAAGGGGAAAAACCTGCGCAGAAAGCCAAAATTGCGCTAGGCAAAAAAACCCTGTTATATTTGATTAACTAATCGTGTTTGGTAAAGAAAATCAAAATGGAGGCCAATCAATGCATGTCATGTCAACGATAATTGCAACGATGCACCTCACCAATGCGCTTGCGCTTCAACAGTTTCCTCGATAAGAGTATTTCAGCTATATGTCGGCTGTGTGTTTCAGTGGTGCAACATTTCAGCGGCGTGTGTTTGACCTCGGGCGTCTTTGTGTTTCAGCCACCGGAGAATGACCTGATGCGGGGCGAGCGCCAGCTCAGCGAGCACGAGCTGCGCTTCCAGCGCTCGCTGCGCAATCTCAACACGCCCGAGTGGTACAAAAAATCCAGCAAGCCGGAGACCACCCTGCGGAGAGACTATGGCTCCGGATCGCTGGCAGGTACGGCGGACCTCAGTGGGTGCTACCACAGACTATGTAGTAGGTGGCACCGCGGACTTCAGTGAGTGCTACTAGTTACTACAGACCTGGTTAGGTGTTACCGGGGACGTAACCCGCTCTTGACTGGGGTCTCAGCCGAACGCCATTGACTAGGGATCCCGGAAAATGGCTCTAGGCCGTTCCGGGAAAAAAAAATGACTAGGGATTGTTGGCAAATGGCAAGGTCAGGTCACAAAAGGTCACTATGCGCAAAATATCTACGAAAGTCATGCGACATATGTTTTATGGGTTATTTTACGCGTACAATTCGATAGTAATAGTAATGTTAACACCTGACTTCTTTTAACCCTATCCCGGCTAAATTTTTTACGCTAAATCTGTCCGGGAGGTCAGCATCAAACAAGTTCTCTCTTACCTACAGAAGATCCGTTTTAACATTGTGTACAACCCCCACGTCTGACTGCGCTGAAGTAGCGTAGACTGGATGGGCGCTTGATAGCCTCAACGCGCTGAAGCGCCCCCCCCCCCCAAAAAAAAAACCCAATCACACACACACACACACACACACACACACACACACACACACACACACACACACACACACACACACACACACACACACACACACACACACACACACACACACACACACACACACACACACACACACACACACACACACACACACACACACACACACACACACACACACACACACACACACACACACACACACACACACACACACACACACACACACACACACACACACACACACACACACACACACACACACACACACACACACACACACACACACACACACACACACACACACACACACACACACACACACACACACACACACACACACACACACACACACACACACACACACACACACACACACACACACACACACACACACACACACACACACACACACACACACACACACACACACACACACACACACACACACACACACACACACACACACACACACACACACACACACACACACACACACACACACACACACACACACACACACACACACACACACACACACACACACACACACACACACACACACACACACACACACACACACACACACACACACACACACACACACACACACACACACACACACACACACACACACACACACACACACACACACACACACACACACACACACACACACACACACACACACACACACACACACACACACACACACACACACACACACACACACACACACACACACACACACACACACACACACACACACACACACACACACACACACACACACACACACACACACACACACACACACACACACACACACACACACACACACACACACACACACACACACACACACACACACACACACACACACACACACACACACACACACACACACACACACACACACACACACACACACACACACACACACACACACACACACACACACACACACACACACACACACACACACACACACACACACACACACACACACACACACACACACACACACACACACACACACACACACACACACACACACACACACACACACACACACACACACACACACACACACACACACACACACACACACACACACACACACACACACACACACACCTACACACACCTACACACACCTACACACACACACACACACACACACACACACACACACACACACACACACACACACACACACACACACACACACACACACACACACACACACACACACACACACACACACACACACACACACACACACACACACACACACACACACACACACACACACACACACACACACACACACACACACACACACACACACACACACACACACACACACACACACACACACACACACACACACACACACACACACACACACACACACACACACACACACACACACACACACACACACACACACACACACACACACACACACACACACACACACACACACACACACACACACACACACACACACACACACACACACACACACACACACACACACACACACACACACACACACACACACACACACACACACACGCACACGCACACGCACACGCACACGCACACGCACACGCACACGCACACGCACACGCACACGCACACGCACACGCACACGCACACGCACACGCACACGCACACGCACACGCACACGCACACGCACACGCACACGCACACGCACACGCACACGCACACGCACACGCACACGCACACGCACACGCACACGCACACGCACACGCACACGCACACGCACACGCACACGCACACGCACACGCACACGCACACGCACACGCACACGCACACGCACACGCACACGCACACGCACACGCACACGCACACGCACACGCACACGCACACGCACACGCACACGCACACGCACACGCACACGCACACGCACACGCACACGCACACGCACACGCACACGCACACGCACACGCACACGCACACGCACACGCACACGCACACGCACACGCACACGCACACGCACACGCACACGCACACGCACACGCACACGCACACGCACACGCACACGCACACGCACACGCACACGCACACGCACACGCACACGCACACGCACACGCACACGCACACGCACACGCACACGCACCCGCACCCGCACCCGCACCCGCACACGCACACGCACACTCTGTCCGGGAGGGGCCGATTCGCCCCCCCCCTGAGATCTCGGCTCCTATGAGAGATACAACAACGAAATTTGGTGGGTAGGAAAGACCCACAGATAACTCTCTTTTGTGTAATTTTTATGACCTTGGATCAATATCTTCAAGGTCAAACGAGGTCAAATATACCGAAATTTCCATGATTTTGACTTATTATTAAACATTAACTTATTATCTCCAAAACTATTATAGCTAGCAAGAAATCAAAAAAGCAATCGAAAGCTCTTGAAACGCTCTTTCGAGAAGGTTTCGTCAGATTTGAGCTTAGGTTACTCGTTTGGGCTCCACGGGCCGTCAAAGTTAAAAAGGTAATTTTTCGGCAAAAACGTTTTTGTGAATAGCTTTTTACCTATGAAAGATAGAACAATAATTTTGCCACCATCGTGTTTTTCCATCAAGACGCATCGAAATATATCAAGTTTGACCTGGTAAGATCAATTGGAAAATTTCACCTTAGGTCAAGGTGGCCAAAGTAGGTCATGTTGCTTATTAGAAGACGCGTATTGACGAAACAAACACATTGGTACCTGTTTCAGCTCTCTATCTATATCATGTCAAGAGTTATTGCCAAAAATGTTCGTGACCGCGAATGATCTCGAGGTGACTACGGAATGGTGACTGGGCACTCTTTCCGGGTCGGCGCTATTATACTATTCATTCCATCAAAAACAATTCGCAGCGACAAACATTCCGCTTGTCGCTGCGTTTCGTAGGTATTGAGATATTAGCGGAAGCGAAAATCAACCCTTCGTGGTTAACACGAACTTCCGACAGTGTTCGGGTCATGGCTTTATCAGTTATCAAGATATCGACTTGATTTTTTTTGTACATATACTGGTATATATCGGGGACGTGTCAGGGATTTTTCTATTTTTGAAAAATGGAAATTGTATATACATGTAAAGAAAGAAAAAATCAAAATTTCGAAATTTTAAAATAATTGTGAAAATTCGAGATAGCCATCTGAAAGCCCTTACAATTGTCTACTAGTACCTCTTTTTTATTGCATTTTGCAGAAGAAAAAAAAAAGAGTGTTTAACCACTTTGGTATCAAAAACGCCCGAACATGCCTCCCAAAAAGTGCTCCTGGAGCCGCTTATGAGGCAGTTTTAAAAAAGCACACCATCCGATGCGCAATGAAAAGTTATTAAAAGTCAGAAAGTTTGAAGACCTTAGCTTCAATAATGAATGTGCAGCACACGTAAAACCTTCCGGGGAGGGGGTGATTCGCCCCTCCCCCGACAGGAATAGGGTTAACCCTATTCCCTGCGGGGGCAGATTCTGCCCCCCCCCCCCCCCGGTGGTTTTTCACTTGCCGCTTCTAAACCGTTAGGCCTAGCGTCCTGAAACATTGTGACTTTTCCCAAAATTGAACGGCGCGTGTTGTCAAAATTTTGAAGAAAAAAATCGGTCCAACAGAGGCGGTGCCAGGCTCCTGTTTTGGGGAGGGTGTTACGAATGCGGTTTTGCGGCGCATACTTCCTTCGTGTTTTGCAGTGCAATAAATGCGTCAGAAACAATTTCAATGCAATATGCATCATACATACTGGGAGTGTACATATTTGTGGCAGAGGCGCACTCAGGTACAAAACAATGGGAGGCGATACCATCCCTCAAATTAGGTCCAACTTCAAATTAGTAAGATGATAAAAAGCGTTACGCGCATGGTGCCCCACGTTGTTTTCCTGGATCCGCCTATGCGCAATATATTACATTTAACACATTACAGCATATAATACCCACATGTGACGTCCATGTCGTCCCAAACAATCACGAACAGCACATATTTTTATCAGAAAATCCCCCCATTTTACATCCCCTGAATACGCCTATGATTTTTTTATTTTGGTTTTGCCTTATGACATATTGAAGATCAGTACATTTGAAGCTCAAAAACGTTTGGGGCATGTACATCGGTCTAACCACATAGCCGCAATGACCTTTCAAAGAACACCCAAAATGTTCGTATTTTTCCCCCTGGCCCCTCATTTTTGAACAAAAATGAAATTTCGGGGTCCATAAAGATTCTTGTCTGTCGTCATCTTGTCATGACGAATCGAATGGCGTTTTCCCCCATCGAAATCGACGGAGCAGTTCTCGAGATCTCGGGGGGGGGGGGGCAGAATCTCCCCCCCCGCAGGTTAACGTAATTTTAGACCCCAGCAGGGAATAGGGTTAAGTGACGTTAGTGTCAAGCTCAGGTCCCGGTCAGGTCACATAGGGTCAAAATTCGAAATTGATAAATCTAAATACAAAAAGCATGTTTCTGGACCAGTTTTGCCTCCGAAATGCAGTGGTGACGTTTATTTGTTCGTAGCTGGTCATTAAACAAAACGTCATGGGTTACTCATACTTAAGAAGCCATAAGTCAGTCAAAAATGTTGATATTGTTTTGAAATGTGGTTTGGGAATGGCACATATCTCTAATATATATTCCGTTTTGTAATGTCTTTGGGAAATTTTGATTTTGTGTTCATTTTTCCCAACAACAACAACAAAAAAATCCGAGATCGCTATTTTGTAGCCCTTTCCATTTGCTATCTTTGATGTTTTGTATTGCATTGTGCTCAAAATATGGCCTTTGTACTGTCTGTTCAAGTTTAGCTGATTTTTTCGTCAAACTTGTGTGTAGTGACGTCACTACATTTCCTATACCTCATTTTTTTTACGAAATGGCTTCATGTTTGCAGAGAAGACGTAAAATTAATGCTGGGGAAGGTATCCAAAGTTTCACGTTGATAGCGCTATTGGTTTTTAACTATTGCGAAAGTTCGTCAGGGGTGTTTCGCCCCCCCCCCCCCCCGTCAATGGCGGGCTAACTTTGGCATCTGTCTGGTCTTATAAAACTGATGATGCTCAGAATCCCCCAAGTTTATAAATAATAGCGCTGCTCGATTCGGCGGTAATATGTTTTTAATTACCCTGATTTCTTTGTATAAGTCTCGATTACTTTGAAAGTATGTCGATAACCTCTGGTTACTTTTCTCGATAAGAAACCATTGATTTCAGCTGTTGTACGTTTTCCTCACGAGAACGTGCGCTGGTCTCGCGGAGGTCTTGCGGTGGGCTGTTCCCAGCGGCGCGGCGGTCGGATTTGTCGCGGCGGCTGGCTGTGGTGCAGTTTCTGTGAACATCCATCCCCTCTGCGACGGTGCAGCCTCGGTTACATCTGGACGGCAGACGGCAAACGGCGATCCACCCCGCCGCCACCGCCGCCCTGTGGTGTCTGTCCAACTGAGGCAGTTCGGGGCCCGTCTGACTCAGCCTGGCCTGGCCCAGTTACCTTTCTGACTCAGAGTCGTCAGGCACAATAATCACTTCACGGTACGCCTGTATTTCGGGTCGCTCTTGGCAATGAGCGCCGGCTGATGTTTGTTGGACAAATAATGCCGACGGCCCTCCCGCCCCGAGCGCTCGAAGTGGCGGTATCGGCTGCTCCCACGCTGTAGGAGGCTTAGTCAATCGCCGAGCTGTCACGCCTTTTGAGGTCGCACGATTTGTTCACACCGCGGTCCCACGACAGTGGTTTCCCTTCTGCGATGTCAGCTGTGACGGCGTGTCGGCTGACGATGTGAGGCGGCTGTCCGTCACTGTTCTCCCTGCTCAGCACACTGGACCGCACATCCAACTATGGTCCCCACCACAGCACACGACCGCACATCCAACTATGGTCCCCACCACAGCACACGACCGCACATCCAACTATGGTCCCCACCACTCCCACGGGCTGTGCAGGAGCGGTGCTGCCGTGCCCTTTCGGGGGCGGGGGGCAGGGGGGGGGGGGGGGGGGGGGGGCAGGCTCTCCATACTGCGCCGTTCGCTGTCACGTTAACTCTGGGATCGCACCCGACCGACCAGCGACCACAAGGGCTTTGTTTTTACGACCCAATTTGAGCGTTCATGGACGTCCGCGGTGGTAATATCGGTGTCGCCGAGCTGGACTCGGGAGCCGGCCAGTGTGGCATATTGGTCCGGTGCGTATCGCGACGTTTCCGCGCTGGCATTTCGCGCTGGTATCACGTTTGGCCCGGCGGCCACCGTGCATCGAACATGTGCATCGCTTTAATTGTACGCCTACGTTAGACCTGTTTGCATTTATTTTGGTGATGCCCGCTGGCTATTTCTGACCACGATGTGTTCTGTTCGGTTTAAACGGCACGAGTTTAATACGGAATCACACGACTTGACATGTGACCTGTCATTAGGTGATGGACGTGCCCCGAGTTTGGAGGTGTGGCGTGGCTGATTTTGGCATCTGTCCCTGCCGCGTGAGTCACTTCACTGACCCCCTCCCCTCCACCTGACTGACCCCCTCCCCTCCACCTGACTGACCCCCTCCCCTCCACCTGACTGACCCCCTCCCCTCCACCTCACTGACCCCCTCCCCTCCACCTGACTGACCCCCTCCCCTCCACCTGACTGACCCCCTCCCCTCCACCTCACTGACCCCCTCCCCTCCCCGTGTCCGGCAGGCGGCTGGTCCGGCTTCAACTCCAAGTCGACCTCCAAGGAGAGCCTGCAGTCGAGCCGCTGCACGACACCCACAGCCCAGTCCAAGGTGGTGATCCCGAGCCGGGTGCGGCCGCCTGACTGGCGCTATGTGCGCGGCACCTCCCGCGAGAGCCTCACCAGCCCCGGCTCCGCCTCGCCGGCCGCCAGCGACCGGGGCGCCCTCTACTACGGTGCCGCCGGCCGGGCCTCGCAGCCCAGCAGCGGCACGCAGAGCCCTGTGGGAAGTGCCGCTGGCAGCCTGACCGGCCATAGCCGGCGGCCCGTCTACATGGGCTGGAGGAGCCAGGAGCGGCTCAGCCAGGGCTACCAGACGCCGGTCGACCGGCTGGCCAGCAGCTTCTCCCGCAACCGCAGCGAGGGGAACCTCAGCGGCGGGCGGCTGAGCCTGCCGCGCGGCTCCGGCGCCAGCTCGACCACGGGCAGCACCAGCTCGGTGAGCGGACTGCGGCCGCCACCCGAGATGGACGTGCACAGCTCGATCCGCGAGGTGACCAGCGCCATAGTGCATTACTTTGACTCGGCGGGCGCCGGCTCGGCGTCCGACAGTGCCAGTGAGCTGGGCGGCCGGGCCGGTTCGCCGCGGCGGCGCCGCTCGCCGGCCGCCGCGCGCGGCTCCCGCTCCACGTCGCCGTCGAAGCGGCCCGTCTGGCTGGAGACGGCGTTCGTCGGCACCAAGCCGATGGACGAGCCGCCCACGCCCGAGGCTGCCGGCGCCCTGCTCACCGACCCGCTGGCCGCCGGCGGGGGCGGGGGCGGCAGCGCGGCCTCCTCGCCGGCCACCGCCACCGACCCGCCGCCGCCGCGCGCGGACTCGCAGGGCGACCGGTACGAGCTCGGTGAGTTGCTGATGGTGTGATGCTGCTGCCACCTGTCGTCGGGCGGCGGAAGCTGGCTGCCCGGAGAGGCCGGGAGGGCCGGCCGCCACTGGGTGTTCTCGGGGCTCGGTGTCGCTCGGTGTTGTCGCTGCTTGTATATAGGCCTCTGGGGGTTATGTGGCGGGCATGTTTTTATCTGAGTTTCGACGTTTTATCCTTGAGTTTGTCTCGCTTTTCGCGCCTGCAGGCGCCGTAATCGTTCAACTCGATTTAGTTTGTATCGCTCATTCCGTTTGAAGCTAAAGATGATTTTGTCTGGCATGTTGTGATGCTTTTTTACTTGATTTTCTATCGAGAAAAGCTGCTTGTGTTCTCATTTATCGTTTAATAGAGCATGTAACGCAAGTGCAAATAGCATAATCGCCCGGGCCAATAAGATAAATCCTCTATTGCTAGGTCATCGTGTATGACATCCTAGTTCGGACCAAACCTCGTATCGCGTATAGTTCAATTACGTTTCGTCGAATCACGTAATGGTTTTTGTTTGAGACCAACCACAGCACGGGGGATGGTTATCCATTGTATCTACATGGGTGTTTTGTCTCTCTGGGCAGCCATCATTTTCTTAATGCCTTATTTAATGTTTTGATTTTTTGATTACACAAATATACGCGATACGAACCTTTGGTCTGTAATCCGCCGCGCGATTTACTATGTGTTCTCTGCTCATTGTAAAGAAACAAACTGAGTGTTTTAAATATCGGTCTTTATGTTGTTTTGTTTGCAGTGATTATTGTGTTGTGTGATCTTTAGTCACGTTTATGTTGTATATTTCATTATTTATCTAAATAAATTAGCAGCTCGGGTAGCTCAGCGTTTCATTTACTTTGGTTGCTCAGCACCCTCTCGCCACTATTCAGGCGCCGCATTGTATTGCGTTATTTCTGTTTGGCAGCACCTTCGTCACGTCTTGGCACTCGTATCAACCAAATGTAGTCAGTTCAGTTCAGGTAAGTAATGCAATTCACACGTGTATTGCTAACAGTTCGTTTAATGCGAGGTTCACGCACATATATATTGGCCGCCGAAGTTTATTTTATGAGTCATTATTAGTCAGTAGCGTACCCAGGATTCACTCCAGGAGGGGGCAATTTTTGCTCAGTGGGCACAAAGTATCCCCACCAAAAAACTCACCGGATTTGGCCCACTATATTTTTTAAAAGGCATATTTTCACCATTTTCTCTTGAAAAAAAAAATCATTTTTTTTCGACCGAAGGGGGTACAGACCTTCAGGGGGGGGGCAATTTCCCCGTTTGCCCCCCCCCCCCTTTGTGTACGCCTATGTATTAGTGCGGTATTAATACTGCCCGCTTCGCTGTGGAAGAACTTGTCGATTGACCAGTAACCAGTTGGTTTGCATGCACCTAGATCCCTGCTTGTATATAAGCTTAGTTAACGGCACTTCTAGTGTGCTATGCAGATAGTCTGACGCGCAACCACTGCCGCTAGTCACCACTGTCGCTAGTCTAGTCGACTGAGTGAGTGAAGCGATGCCTAATCTGAAAGTTCGCCGCACTACCAGCTGAGGCATAGCGCTATACGAGATAGCGCGATACACAGCGGACTCATGAACTAAGCACCGTATGTGATGTGCGCGACCGTACTTTGTACGGTGTGTTACATTGCACATTGTTCGTTATAAGTGGGTAACCTATGTATTGTGGTGTACCACTCACTACCAGACTTATGTTGCATACTTGAACTGATTACCCATTGCATGTCAATCTAATCCTAGAGTAGAATTATTTACAGTATCATGGCGGGTGCTACTTGGTGCTTAACTTAATGAGCCATTTCCGGAACATGCACGTCGAATGTTGGACCCGGCGCGCACAAAAACGTAATCACTTTCTGTTCCTAGCTGAGCTGCTGTTTTCTTCTGCCCATTGCATTTAGCTTAATAACGGCTCTGGTATCTGTGTGTATTTGGCTGTTTGACCCATGTTGCCGAAAAAGTTTCATAAAATCCAGAAATATAAAGTTAGTAAAGGGAAGTTTACCTAGTCTTCGATTTTGTATCAAGTACATATATTGTCTGTGTCAGCCTGGAAAGTTTCTGCGCATATCGATATCTTTTGCTATACTGTGTCTGGTCTCTGGTCGTGTCGATTGATCGAAGCCTTGGTTGCGATGTGACAGGCGGCAGCTGTAGTCGGCCGGCTCCGGCTCCGTCCCCGGCCCTGGCTGCGGCTCCGGCTCCTGCCCCTGCTCCGGCCGGCCGGCGGCGGGGCTCTTCGGTGACCGTGGAGGACGTGCTCGACTCGCTGCTGGCGCTGCCCCCTGGTGGCGGGCAGACGCAGCCGCGCCGGCCCAGCTCCACCAGCAGCAAGGGCTCGCGGCGCGGCGCCTCCCCCAGCCGGGTGCTGTACGAGACGTCCCTGGTCGGTACACGCTACTACGACCGGCCATCGTCAGTCACCGGTGAGTGGAGGGCACCGCGCAGCCGCCAGCCTGACCTGACCCGACCTGACCCGACCTGACCCGACCTGACCCGACCCGACCTGACCCGACCTGACCCGACCCGACCTGACCCGACCCGACCCGACCCGACCTGACCTGACCCGACCTGACGCGACCTGACGCGACCTGACGCGACCTGACGCGACCTGACCCGATCCGACTTGACCCGACCCGACCCGACCTGACCTGACCTGACCTGACCTGACCCGACCTGACCTGACCTGACCTGACCTACCTGATCTGACCTGACCGACCTGATCTGACCTGACCTGACCCGACCTGACCTGACCCGACCTGACCTGATCCGACCTGACCTGACCTGACATGACCTGACCTGACCTGACCCGACCTGACCTGACCCGGCCATCCGAGTATGTCGATCAGTTGGCAGTGTCGTAGTTGAGGAGCGCGGCGATGAGTAGCCGATTTAGCTAATCGCTGTCGAAAGCCAGCGACGGGGGATATAGGGGCGGTGATGCCGTAGTGTTTTTGAATGTCGCTACACCGTTGTTAGCAGGAGCATGCCTGTCACCTCGAGGCTGGAGCTCCCTGAGAGCTGTTCCCATCGAATGCCGTTCGCACTGCTGCACTGCTTCTGTTGTTCTAATTTGCCGTGCTTTTCTCTTGTTTTCGTAATGATTTACATACGCCCGCATGCGTATATCTGCGTACTGCAGCGCCATTGTTGATTGCTATATTTATGTGAATAGAATGTAGTCTGGACGATGGACACTGGGCTGCGAGATGTCCTGCCCGCTACTGATTAGACTTGTGTTGTTGTATTCGAACACACTCAGGGTAAAGCCGGATCGTCCACAATACCACCTCTGATACGAATGGTCTTCAGATCGCTTCCCTGCCGAAAGCATCGCACTGGCCACTATGCATACATCAGCTAGCACCCGCTACCAATGTATATCGATGTGTATGCCATGCTGATGTTCGTGCTGATTTCGAGCCTGCCTCACTCGCATGCCATTTGTTAAGTAGCTCCAAAGTCTATGTTTGGTATGTTCGCTGTTTCTTAATGATTCGCCAGCAATTGATAATAAAGTACGTTGCCGGGCTGGCGGGGTTTGATTGGAAACACGGCACGACACAGCACGACACGACACGACACGACACGACACGACACGGCACGGCACGGCACGGCACGGCACGGCACGACACGACACGACATGACACGACACACGACACACGACACACGACACGACACGACACGACACGACACGACACGACACGACACGACACGACACGACACGACACGACACGACACGACACGACACGACACGACACGACACGGCGCACGACACGGCGCACGACACGGCACGGCACGGCACGGCACGGCACGGCACGGCACGGAACGACATGACACGACATGACACACGACACGACACGACACGACACGACACGACACGACACGGCCCGACACGGCCCGACACGACACGACACGGCACGGCACGTCACGCCACGCCACGCCACGCCACGCCACGCCACGCCACGCCACGGCACGGCACGGCACGGCACGGCACGACACGGCACGACACGGCACGGGTCCAGCTCACCGGGAACCGTGGCTGCTGAGTCCAACTAACTGACTCGGTGCCGTATTTAACTCACCGGGAGCAGCTAGCTCAGACACCATTACTGAGTACAGTCAGCTCAGCAGAGTCGACACCAGAACAATGCGCACAGTTCGTCACAATGACTCAGCTCGACTCAGCTCGACTCAGCTCGACTCGGACGACTCAGCTCGACTCAGCTCGACTCAGCTCGACTCAGCTCGACTCGGACGACTCAGCGGGGTCTTGTGCGCCGGGAGAGCGAGTATACCCGCCGTCCGGCGGTCAGTAGCGAGTTGACGCATGCGCCGTACGATGTTGAGCACCAGCGGCTAGACTGCGGTTAACAGCATGTTCGGCTGTGTCGAGACAGCGGCCACGTCTGCCGATACCCTGCCCCACAGCTAGCCGCTCCACCGCTGCCGGTCCGTGTAGCTGACTGTTGCCTGCACCTCGCTCACCGCATGGTCGCCTCCCTGGTCCGGCCGCTGCCGCTCCGACTGCGGCGCCACCGCTGGAGGCCAGGTTAGTGCAGTGTGCAGTGTAATCACCTCGTATATACACTCTATACTCACTCAGGTCCCTCGGCGACCAACGGGCAAGCACGATTACATGAAACTAGGTATCCCGCAGTGTATGATGGCCAACGAGCCAGTTGGATCGGGAGTTGAGGGTCAAGTGTCGACATCTAGAGAAAAAACAGCACCAGCGAATGAATGATGCGTATACTCTGTAACTGACCGCGTCTAACCGCATCTAACCGCGTGAGTGATGCCCTGCTGTCCCTGTCAGTGACCTTTGCTGCCTTTGTCAGTGACCCTGTTTGCTGCTCCACAGAGGATTACCCCAGTCGGAACGGTCACGTGGTGACGGCGGCCGGCGGGGGCGGCTGGAGCTGCCCGCCGCAGCAGCAGCAGCTGCCAGCCTCGCCGCCCGAGCAGCGACCCAACGCCATCACCACAGTGGCTTGGGTCAGCAGCGAACCTGAACCCGACCCGGAGCCCGACCAGGAGCCGGAACCGGAACCGGAGCCGGAGCCGGAACCGGAACCGGAGCCGGAACCGGAACCGGAACCGGAACCGGAACCGGAACCGGAGCCGGAGCCGGAGCCGGAGCCGGAGCCGGCCGGCGAGCCACCGCTCTGGGAGGAGCTACACAGCGGCGACTCTGCCAGCGGCGAGCACCGGCAGCACAGCGGCAGCACCGACAACTGCGCCTCGAGCGGTGACTCGCTGCAGGCCCAGGTCAGCTCGCCCACCGGCGACCGCCGCCTCAGCGACTCGATCGACGGCCACAAGGTGCGCTTCGACGTGTCCGACGACGACTGGCAGCCGGGCGAGGGCGCCGGCGAGCGCGGCGTCTCGCTGGAGGAGCTCGGCCGCCGGCTGCCGCTGGCCGACGACGCCTCGGACGTCGACGCCGACGCTGACACCGACCGCTCGGCCGCCACCACCACGCCCGTCGAGAACGACGGCTGCGAGGTGCGCGACGGCGACGACGGCGTCGAGCCAGTCGACTCGTTCATCACCATCAAGTGCAAGAACTCGATGTGCCTGCGCACGACGAACCTGACCGAGGCGAAGACGGTGTTCAAGATGTGCCACAACTGCGAGACGTTCTACTGCTCGCGCGAGTGCCGGCGCGCGCACTGGGAGCGGCACCGACGGGTCTGCGCCGCCATCCGCGCGCAGACCATGTCGAAAGAGATTATCCTCAAGATCAAGGAGGATGAGAACCTGCTGCTGGAGTTCTCGCGGACGGCGCGGCAGGGTTACTTGACACACGGCCGTGGCCTGCTCAAGGTGTTCTTCCCGAGCCCCGAGTCGGCCGACGAGTTCCTGTCGCGGGAGAACGGCACGGCGTCCGAAGCGCTCTACATCAAGTGGCAGGACCTGCTGCCGCGCGAGATGGGCCACCTCGTATACCGCGACATCATCGACCTGTGCAAGGCGTACAACCCGGAGACGCGGCTGGTGCTCTACATCGTCATCTGCGTGTTCAACGAGCTGCCGCTCAGCGGAGTCGCCAAGTGGGAGCGCCAGATCATCCCGCGCTGCGCCAAGCTCAAGCTCAGCTCGCTACTCGGCGGCCGCTCGCCGCAGCGCAAGCCCTCGCCCAAGATCACGCGCGAGCTGGATGAATTGGAGACGCTGATCCTTATCTCGCTGCCGCACTCGTTGCCGCACCTGGCCGCCGAGCGGGCGCGCGAAGTCAACTTCCTCAACATCGTGCGGCACCTGCGCAGCCGCGGGGTCAGCCTGCGGCGGGACTACCCCGAGGTGTACAACCGACTGTGCGCCTACTCTGAGAAGAACGTGCCATTCTCTCCCACCACCATCTACCCCAAGGACACGGGCACGGGCAACACGTTCATGTGCCTCATCATGCCGGACGCCACGCCGGAACAGCTGCTGAAGATCCCGCGGGACTGTGGCAAGGTGAAAACAATCAATATCAGCCAAGATCGGCCAGAGTGATGCGCCATCCGGAGCCGCGCGACGGCTGCGGCGGCGGCAGAAGCGGCTTGCCCCGCCGCAGCCGGACTCAGACTCGTCGTCGAGCGTCGCAAGCAAGCCGTTATTGTTATTGTTGGTATTTTTAATAATTTAGTACACACATATATGAGTGTGCTGGCGCTAGTGGCCTGATCCCGTGTGTCGCTGCGAGCGCTGTAGCCTTGTCGGCGTCTGTAATTGCGCGGGCGGCCGCCAGGGGCGCGTCGGTCGCCGGCGGCGCTCAGTCCGTGTGTATCTGGCTGGCCGGGAGCTGCCATGTCTGCCATCAGTATACAGACAACCACGGCGCCTGTCGGCCACACGGCGACCGTCGGTCGCACCAGTCAGGCCTGCTCAGTTCAGCAAACGGTAACCTCGCGGCACGGTGCGCCGGTGCCAGCACAATCCGACACGCCGGTTTGGCCGCGATCGAAACCGCCATCTGTCGGTCCGCATCTTCCTCTCTGGCGACATGCAGACGAGAGTCGTAATATCTGAGAGCGAGAGCGAGAGCGAGAGCGAGAGCGAGAGCGAGAGCGAGAGCGAGAGCGAGAGCGAGAGCGAGAGCGAGAGCGAGAGCGAGAGCGAGAGCGAGAGCGAGAGCGAGAGCGAGAGCGAGAGCGAGAGCGAGAGCGAGAGCGAGAGCGAGAGCGAGAGCGAGAGCGAGAGAGAGAGAGAGAGAGAGAGAGAGAGAGAGAGAGAGAGAGAGAGAGAGAGAGAGAGAGAGAGAGAGAGAGAGAGAGAGAGAGAGAGAGAGAGAGACACGAGTGAGCTAAGCTGTTCCGATGTTTCAACCTAATATCCCAGTTTATAGTCTTTCATTTAACTGTTTCTGAAGTCTGGTCGCCGTTGTCTGTCTTTCCACTCTGGTCACAGAACGGGAGAGTGGAGGTGGAGGAGATTGCTTCAGAGCTGGAGATGGTGTCGACGGTTCGAGCTTGGCCCAGTTAGCCGTTCCCGCAGTGCAGTATGGGAGCCGCAGTGTGAGGTTGTTGGGGCGCATTATAGGCGCTCATGGAAGTATCGACAGAAGCTGAGACGCCAGCTGTCTAGTGTGGAGTGCCGAGTGGCGTGATGGTATCCTAGCTCATCGACAGTAAACGCATCGCATTGAGACCGGCGCCTCTCCAGCGGGTTAGCGAGTCAGGTTTGTGTGCTGGTCTTCCACGGCGTCGGTGAGCGGCGCGCCTGCTGCCATCTACCGGCCGGTGCGGTAATTAGCGCGCCGCGGGCCGGCCGCCACCCACACGGCCCGAGAGCTGCTGCAATAAACACGTCATTATCGCGCAGGCTTTACTGGGACCCACGCGATCTGCGCCGCACCTCAGCCCACAGATAGCCAGCGAGAATAATCCACTCGCTAATTCTGTGTCTTGAACTGCGAACTGACCGAAACGAACAAATGTGACTGAGAATGAAATGGGTGTCGGTGTCTAAAACTGTGGACAAAGGAGGCGGAAATGAAGCATGAGATCGAAAAGCTTCCTTCGAATAGAGTGGTGATCTGGCGCATTAGTAAACTACTCGTTTCTCGTACCGGGCACCGAGTTCAAATCAGTGTTTGTCACGTGCCCACCAACCCCCAGCCCAGCCCGGCCCAGGCCCATGAACACCAAGCCCAGGCCCGGTCAAATTAATAATATTGAGGCCCAGGCCCGGTCCGTTGAGATTAAGCATATTATTATTTTCACAAAATTGGCAATCATTATCCTAGCATATTTACTTGTATACTATAAATGTGAAACAATGAACCAACTATGCTAACCAAAAAAACAGAAATCTACAGCCACAGCAACAGTGTGTTGCTGTGTAATTGAACTGCTGGTTACAATATTTGTGAGCTCTGTCCTGAGCTTGTGCGACGCGCGTATTACTTCAAAATTGTCAGGCCCAGGCCCATCAAGAGCCCAGTGATTTCCTTAAAGTTGAGGCCCAGCCCAGGTCCAGCCCAGCCCATGACGAACTCTGGTTCAAATCCCTCGGCGCACAATGTCCCTCAGAACGGGGCGAGAGCTCCTATTAGCGCTTTGTTCCCAGGAGAATGCCAGACAACTGCAAACGAAAACTCCCGAGCTGCAGGGTCAGTAGTCGGCTTGTTTTTATCTTGCAATGACGGCGTCATCTATGATTCGTGTATCACGGAAGGCTCCGAGACACGATAGCCATGCCAGATTCAGGCATGATGATGCTATAGATTAATTTGCCCGCCTTTGCCCAGTAAGGCGAGGACAGAGAGATTGGTCATTACATCGTCTCCATCCCACATACTCGGTCACACATACAAACAGCGTGTTGTTCGGGGACATTACGGTTTATTGATCGGTAAATCACTCCGGGCAGGCTCACGACCCTGCCCACGAGCCGTCCTGGCCCTGGCCCTGACCCTGGGCCGGGCCAGGTCGAGCGAGCAGTCGGTACTGATATGACCCACACCGCGCGGCCGACGGGCGGCCTTCGTCCGCTATCGTTGTATTACACAGTCAGCCCTCAGCCACGAGCTCAGCACAGCTCAGTACAGCCGGGTGCGGCGGGGCGGCGACACTAATACAGCTGGGCGCAGAGGTCAGTCAGAGGAGTCGCGCCCGTCGCACAGCGTCCAAATCCCGCCCCGAGTCACACCATGCCACCCGCCCCAGTCGCCCGATCGGCCTGCCATCTCGCGGACTAGAGCGGCAACAGTCACCAACGGTCGGTAACGAGGAGTGCCCGGTGATCGGGCTCCGTGTCAGGGTACTGGCACCAATGCCAGTGGCGAGTGGATCCAGTTTGGATGGTCTGTCGTCAGTGCAAGAGGTGAGCGGGTCGTGTCTCAGTGTACCCGAGTCAGAGTCAGAGTTGAGTCAATTGAGTCAATTGAGTCAAAAGAGTTGACTGCACAGGGGTCGATAACACCATGTGCAACACTTGGCGTGGCATGTGGTGACTCGGACACAGCAGAATGGCGATGGGAATTATGCAGTACGCGGGGTGTGTGCCTGACTATGAGGTGAAGGCAGCGCACGAGGGATGCGTGGGTGAGACACGGGTGACACTGAAGCTCGCTGAATGGCCAGTACGGTTCACAACAGTGGCGGGAGAGACGTGCGCTCCGGAAGCCGACCATGCGTCAGACGACGGCCGCACCAGCTCTGCGGTTGGAATGCACTGTAGTCAGCAGTATCGGCGTTAGCCGCTCTCAGGACAGGGAAGACGGGGAACACGGCCGGCAGACTGCCAGCTCGGTGTTTGGGAAGTGGACATTTGAACAGAGTTAAGTTAACCGGACATCGATCTCGACCAGTGAATCCTCAATCAGCGACCGGGTGTAAACCAACGCTCTCAGACATCGCGCACCCAAATGATGCGGAGACGCACACGGTGCCAAAGAGCCCCAACACACGTACACAGACAGACATACCTACATAATGGGACAGACGATAGCGACCTCAGACTCGGCGCGTCTCGACCCGTCACCGACGGGTGTCGTCCTGAGACAGACCGCAGAGGCTCCACGTCCACACTCCACAGTCCACACTCCCACGCTCCACGTCCACACTCAACACTCCACAGTCCCACGCCCCAGCAGGTCGGCGGTTAGGCTGGCCTGTTACACTAGCACCGACGGGTGCTACCACCACGACTCCAATAGGCACCACCCTGACCCCACTGGGCACCACCCTGACCCCACTAGGCACCACCCTGACCCCACTGGGGACCACCCTGACCCCACTGGGCACCACCCTGACCCCAATGGGCACCACCCTGACCCCAGACGGTGTGACCCCACTAGCCTTACGGCTTCTGACGTACAAAAATAGCGACACCGGCAGCCCTATCTACCGTGCAGCACTGGTCAACGCTGCAGCACTAGTCGCTCTCTGGCCTGGCTCACGCGCGAACTAACCGATGGCGGTGCCGCACAGGGTCACCAGGCAAGCACCCACCCTTGTTCGATGTAATCAATAATTACGGCTAGCTAATGAACATTTAAGGCTAGCGGTTTTCAGATATTTACTTTGTGAGTATATAATTTATACTTTTAGATATATCTCAATGAATATATTATGCTAAAATCAGACTCAAATAAATACTATTTCCATAGTACACATACATTTTCCAATAGGTCGCTATGGGAATCAGAAGCAAGTGGTAGGCTCCAGTTGTTGCCATCTCCTCCATCTCCAATTCTCCAGATCTCCAATTACCCTGGTTTGTAGAGGACACAAGTGGAATTGGCGGACATGACTGTACACACCGCTTATATCTCAGACCTTAGATCTTCACAACTGGGCCCTTTTCCAGCCTCGGCGTCACAACTTTGTCACACAATTTACCCCGACGCGATAGGACGAAAACTCTCCCTCTCTCTCTCACACACACACACACAAGCACGCCTATCATGTCAGCCAACTGTGGGCTGATACAAACTTTCCCACACGAATTAGTCATAATACTGAATATCTCTCCCAACAGAAGGAGAGAGCCGAAGGAGTCATTGTGATAATACACCACGGGGATGGATCTTCCACTGGGTGCCGAAACTCGCCATGCAGACAGAGCCCCTGATAGGGTGGAGGGTCCCCGTAGTCCCTCTCTGTGTGTATGTGGTGCATGGAGAGTGACCAGTGCTGCACTACACGCCAGATGGCAGTCAGCACACCCTATCTAACGGTGCCACGCGTTTGAATAGCGCCTCGAGCCACCTACTGGGTACGGTCAACAACAACATCAACAAATCAGAGCACGATAATCACTTTATCCGGTCACAGTGGCTCATACGCAACTGTACAGTACAGATAACGACAATCATATTAATGTAATATATAGCCAGCATACAGCCTGTTAGGCAGTCTACCCGCTGTTGGCGCGTATTCACACACCCCGCCACAACATCAACAACATCAACAACACCACTTCACCACATCACCACAGCGTACACCGGCAGATTCAGTCAGCTGATCAGTGAGTAGAGTGCCTCTCCAGATATTGGAATGAAGTAGACCCGACAGGACATAATCTAGCGAAAATAAAATCACTACTGAACCAGGTGGTGGAAACCCCGGGGCGACGTCACCGAATCACGAGGCAGCCCTCGATGACGTCACTCTGAAAGGCGGAATGACGCGATTCAGTCGGAAAGAGGAGTATTCAGCACGGCAACTGTAACGAATCAACAACACAAAACAGGACATGTCGTGATGTACCCAGGGAGGCAGATCTGCCGGAGCGGTCTACACTATCCACCTGGTATCTCTCCCATAGAGGGAAGGTGAGGCGGGGAGACGACCCCCTCCCTCCCCCATCCAGACCCGCGATCACACAGGCCCCGGCCGCGGCGCCCCAGGCACGTCCCTCCACCCCTGCCTGTGTCCCTGCCTCTCTACAGCTCACTGGGCGGCGTCACAGCCCGGCTCAGATGTCGATCTCGTTGACTAGGAAGTGGTAGACGAAGGTGGTCTTCCGCCGGTCCAGGATCTCCAGCGACATGTTGTTGCGCTGACGCCAGGCGGCGCTGGGGTTCCGGATCATCACGCCGCCGAATATTTTCGCTGCCGGCGGGGACGGAAACAATCTGAGTCTACTTCAACTCTGACCATCATTGAGCTGTATTTTCACACAATGAGTATTGCCTGCCCTGGTGCAGATAGCAAATAAACGTTATTACGAAGAACCGTAAGGAAATGACACGGCATGGTTCATGAATGCAGATATGCTAAGTTACCTATTCAACTAAGCAATTCAAATACAATCGTATTATGAAACCTCCACAAGGTTTCATAGGTTGCATAGTATGTATTATGGTATGGTTTCACAAGGCATTATGAAACCTTATTTACAAGGCAGACTGTGTCCCATGAACTGGTGTGGTAGACCATACCGAGTGTGGTGGGCTCGAGTCCGCCACGGTCCGGCGGCGTCTTGTCCACCACCTCCCGCAGGAAGGTGCAGATGTAGGTGAAGATGTTCTTATGGTGCGGCGGCAGCTGCGCCACGATCTGTAACAACGGCGGCAAGGGAGGGGGTCAATGACGGCGGCAGGGGAGGGGGTCAATGACGGCGGCAGGGGAGGGGGTCAATGACGGCGGCAGGGGAGGGGGTCAATGCCGGCGGCAGGGGAGGGGGTCAATGACGGCGGCAGGGGAGGGGGTCAATGACGGCGGCAGGGGAGGGGGTCAATTCCGGCGGCAGGGGAGGGGGTCAATGACGGCGGTAGGGGAGGGGGTCAATGCCGGCGGCAGGGGAGGGGTCAATGACAGCGGCAGGGGAGGGGGTCAATGACAGCGGCAGGGGAGGGGGTCAATGACGGCGGCAGAGGAGGGAGTCAATGACGGCGGCAGAGGGGGTCACTGACGGCGGCAGGGGAGGGGGTCAATGACGGCGGCAGGAGAGGGGGTCAATGACGGCGGCAGATGAGGGGATCAACGACGGCGGCAGGGGAGGGGGTCAATGACGGCGGCAGAGGAGGGGGTCACTGACGGCGGCAGGGGAGGGAGTCAATGACGGCGGCAGGGGAGAGGTCAATGACGGCGGCAGGGGAGGGGGTCAATGACGGCGGCAGGGGAGGGGGTCAATGCCGGCGGCAGGGGAGGGGTCAATGACGGCGGCAGAGGAGGGGGTCAATGACGGCGGCAGGGGACGGGGTCAATGACGGCGGCAAGGGAGGGGGTCAATGCCGGCGGCAGGGGAGGGGGTCAATGCCGGCGGCATGGGAGGGGTCAATGACAGCGGCAGGGGAGGGGGTCAATGACGGCTGCAGGGGAGGGGGTCAATGCCGGCGGCAGGGGAGGGGGTCAATGACGGCGGAAGGGAAGGGGGTCAATGACGGCGGCAGGGGAGGGGGTCAATGACGGCGGCAGGGGAGGGGGGCAATGACGGCGGCAGGGGAGGGGGTCAATGCCGGCGGCAGTGGAGGGGGTCAATGACGGCGGCAGGGGAGGGGGTCAATGCCGGCGGCAGAGGAGGGGGTCAATGACGGCGGCAGGGAAGGGGGTCAATGACGGCGGCAGGGTACGGGGTCAATGACGGCGGCAGGGGAGGGGGTCAATTCCGGCGGCAGGGAAGGGGGTCAATGACGGCGGCAGGGGACGAGGTCAATGACGGCGGCAGGGGAGGGGGTCAATGACGGCGGCGGGGATCAATGACGGCGGCAGAGGAGGGGGTCAATGACGGCGGCAGGGGATCAATGGCGGCGGCAGGGGAGGGGGTCAAAGACGGCGGCAGAGGGGTCAATGACGGCGGCAGGGGATCAATGACGGCGGCAGGGGAGGGGTCAATGACGGCGGCAGGGGAGGGGTCAATGACCGCGGCAGAGGAGGGGGTCAATGACGGCGGCAGGGGAGGGGGTAAACGACGGCTGCAGGGGAGGGGGTCAATGACGGCGGCAAGGGAGGGGGTCAAAGACGGCGGCAGATGAGGGGGTAAATGACGGCGGCAGAGGAGGGGGTCAACGACGGCGGCAGGGGGTCAATGCCGGCGGCAGGGGAGGGGTCAATGACGGTGGCAGGGGAGGGGGTCAATGACGGCGGCAGATGAGGGGGTAAATGACGGCGGCAGAGGAGGGGGTCAATGGCGGCGACAGAGGAGGGGGTCAATGACGGCGGCAGGGGATCAATGACGGCGGCAGGGGGTCAATGACGGCGGCAGAGGAGGGGTCAATGACGGCGGCAGGGGATCAATGACGGCGGCAGGGGAGGGGGCCAATGACGGCGGCAGGGGAGGGGTCACTGACGGCGGCAGGGGAGGGGGTCAATGACGGCGGCAGAGGAGGGGGTCAATGACGGCGGCAGAGGAGGGGGTCAATGACGGCGGCAGGGGATCAATGACGGCGGCAGGGGAGGGGGTCAATGACGGCGGCAGGGGAGGGGGTCACTGACGGCGGCAGGGGAGGGGTCAATGACGGCGGCAGGGGAGGGGGTCAATGACGGCGGGATGGGAGGGGGTCAATGACGGCGGCAGGGGAGGGGAGGGGGTCAATGACGGCGGCAGGGGAGGGGGTCAATGACAGCGGCAGAGGAGGGGGTCAATGACGGCGGCAGGGGAGGGGGTCGGGTATACTGGGATACTTCAGCATGCTTGGAGTGCATGCAGCGCGGCTATTGCAATGTCCCAGTCTACATCGTTGCTAACACCTATCTACCAAATGCGAGTTGTCAGTCGAGATGGTTTTTGGCAAAGGACAATTTCCTAATATGTTTGGAATGGAATATGAGGCAGACAACTCGCATGTTTGGACCGTTATGACGCCGACACATGTTTGAACTGTGATATAGAGGTTTCAGACGACTCACGTGTTTGGACTGCATGACCTTGGACGGTTGGACTTTGGACGGTTACAGGCGACTCACGTGTTTGGACTGTATGAAGTTGTCGGAGCTCTCCATGCATTGGACGACGTAGCTGTTCGGTATGACCGGCTCCGGCATGCTGGCCAGGAACAGCATCAGCGCCTCCGCTACCGAGTGGATGCTGCCCGCTGTATCACGCAAGTCAAGGGAACAACACGCATCCGGACTGATAGCAACAGGGCAGACACAGGCACGCGCCATACACTCGCGAGACACGATGTAGGCGCAGACGGGGAGACGACCGGGCATTGTTCCAGGTAGAAGATGCCAACTGTGAAAAGAAAATCCTGAAAAGTTCCTCGGATAATCCGGAGGTGCCGCTATTGAACTGCGTCCCAATCAATATAACTGATGTCAATGCTATATGTCTGAGGATACGGAGCGTCTCCGGCAGTGTGGTGTCGAGAGCCTCCCTGATCCGACAGATCTCTGACGGCAGGCCGCTCTGCCCGAACAGGTCCGTCCCGGTGCCCTGCTTCTGAAGCTGGTCCACCAGGAACCACAGCTCCTTCGGGATCACGTACGGGTTGTGCGTCAGGTCCTTAGGAGACGCGCTTTCCTGCCGAAGACAGGTGGGATTTGGGTCAGCAGCGTCAGACGAGTAGACGGCAACAGGGGCTGGGGCAGGGGCAGGCCAATACGTAAAACGATGCAGGCCTTTGGGCATTGCCATCACTGGCAACATAATACAAAACCGCTGGTTGATTAATTGATTTATCACACGCCCTAACACTGAAGCAAACAAACATCCTGGCGTCACAAACCACCACTGGCAGCAGCAGCGGTTCGGCCGTGCTGCCGCCTGGTGTCGATACCGCGTACTAACCAGGTCCAGCAGCCGGGAGACTGGCACCTCCGCGAACGGAGTCTTGATGTGGACCAGGGCGTTGATGGAGACGCCGAAACAGCTGCGCACGTAGTCTCCTGCAGGGAGGGGAACATCAGTCGGCGTCAGTCGACTGGCGTGGCGCGGACGGGCGTCATGGAACAAACGGAGCCAACAGCTCACATCAGGCACCATGTGTCAGACAGTCTGAGACAGTCTGCGACAGTCTGCGACAGATTGAGACAGTCTGAGACAGACTGAGACAGTCTGAGAAAGTCTGAGACAGTCTGAGACAGTCTGCGACAGTCTGCGACAGTCTGCGACAGTCTGATACAGTCTGAGACAGTCTGAGACAGTCTGAGACAGTCTGAGACAGTCTGAGACAGTCTGAGACAGTCTGATACAGTATGATACAGTCTGAGACAGTCTGAGACAGTCTGAGACAGTCTGAGACAGTCTGAGACAGTCTGAGACAGTCTGAGACAGTCTGAGACAGTCTGAGACAGTCTGAGACAGTCTGAGACAGTCTGAGACAGTCTGAGACAGTCTGAGACAGTCTGAGACAGTCTGAGACAGTCTGAGACAGTCTGAGACAGTCTGAGACAGTCTGAGACAGTCTGAGACAGTTTGAGACAGTCTGAGACAGTCTGAGACAGTCTGACAGTCTGACAGTCTGAGACAGTCTGAGACAGTCTGAGACAGTCTGAGACAGTCTGAGACAGTCTGAGACAGTCTGAGACAGTCTGAGACAGTCTGAGACAGTCTGAGACAGTCTGAGACAGTCTGAGACAGTCTGAGACAGTCTGAGACAGTCTGAGACAGTCTGAGACAGTCTGAGACAGTCTGAGACAGTCTGAGACAGTCTGAGACAGTCTGAGACAGTCTGAGACAGTCTGAGACAGTCTGAGACAGTCTGAGACAGTCTGAGACAGTCTGAGACAGTCTGAGACAGTCTGAGACAGTCTGAGACAGTCTGAGACAGTCTGAGACAGTCTGAGACAGTCTGAGACAGTCTGAGACAGTCTGAGACAGTCTGAGACAGTCTGAGACAGTTTGACAGTCACGTCTGAGACAGTTTCAGACAGTCTGAGATGGTCTGAGACAGTCTGAGACGGTCTGAGAGTCTGAGATAGTCTGATACAGTCTGACAGTCTGAGGAAGTCTGAGGCAGTCTGAGACAGTCTGATACAGTCTGAGACGGTCTGAGAGTCTGATACAGTCTGATACACTCTGAGACGGTCTGAGAGTCTGATACAGTCTGATACAGTCTGAGACAGTCTGAGACAGACTGAGACAGTCTGAGAGTCTGAGACAGACTGAGAGTCTGAGTCTGATACAGTCTGAGAGTCTGATACAGTCTGCGACAGTCTGAGAGTCTGAGAGTCTGAGACAGACTGAGACAGTCTGAGACAGTCTGAGACAGACTGAGAGTCTGAGTCTGATACAGTCTGAGACAGTCTGATACAGTCTGAGACAGTCTGCGACAGTCTGAGACAGACTGAGACAGACTGAGACAGTCTGAGTCTGAGACAGACTGAGAGTCTGAGAGTCTGATACAGTCTGAGACAGTCTGATATAGTCTGAGACAGTCTGAGACAGTCTGAGTCTGAGAGTCTGACAGTCTGAGACAGTCTGAGACAGACTGAGACAGTCTGAGACAGTCTGAGACAGACTGAGACAGTCTGAGACAGACTGAGACAGTCTGAGACAGACTGAGACAGTCTGAGAGTCTGAGACAGACTGAGACAGACTGAGACAGTCTGAGACAGACTGAGACAGACTGAGACAGTCTGAGACAGTCTGATACAGTCTGAGACAGTCTGAGACAGTCTGAGACAGTCTGAGACAGTCTGATACAGTCTGATACAGTCTGATACAGTCTGAGACGGTCTGAGACAGTCTGAGACAGTCTGAGACAGTCTGAGACAGTCTGAGACAGTCTGAGACAGTCTGAGAGTCTGAGACAGTCTGAGACAGTCTGATACAGTATGTCGCGACGGTGGTCCGGCTGTGGCGGAGGCGGCAGACCCGCTCTGACGGGCGTCCGCAGCTTACCCTGGACGGTGATGAAGATGTCCTTGCCGTTCTCCAGGTGCAGCACCAGGATGTCGTACAGCTTGTCCTGGCAGGTGTTCAGCTTGGACGCCGTCCTGTCGTCCACCTTGACCTCCAGCGCGACCTCACACCGTTCACCTGCCACACGAGTCAGAGATCGTCAGCGTCACGTGATATCGTCCACCTACCATACGTCACACAATCACGGTCAGATGACGTCACACAATGACGGTCAGGTGACGTCACACAATGACGGTCAAGTTAACGTCACACAATCAGGTCAGATGACGTCACACAATGCCGGCCACGTGACGTCACACAATGACGATCAGGTGACGTCACACAATCACGGTCAGATGACGTCACACAATCACATTCAGGTGACGTCACACAATGACGGTCAGGTTAACGTCACACAATCACGGTCAGGTGACGTCACACAATGACGGTCAGGTGACGTCACACAATGACGGTCAGGTGACGTCACACAATGACGGTCAGGTGACGTCACACAATGACGGTCAGGTTAACGTCACACAATCACGGTCAGATACGTCACACAATGCCGTCCACGTGACGTCACACTGACGATCAGGTGACGTCACACAATCACGGTCAGATGACGTCACACAATCACAGTCAGGTGACGTCACACAATTACGGTCAGGTTAACGTCACACAATCACAGTCAGGTGACGTCACACAATGACGGTCAGGTGACGTCACACAATGACGGTCAGGTAACGTCACACAATGGCGATCAGGTGACGTCACACAATGACGGTCAGGTGACGTCACACAATCACGGTCAGGTGACGTCACACAATGCCGGTCAGGTGACGTCACACAATGCCGGTCAGGTGACAATACTCGGACCTCCAGGGTGACCCCATATCTCTCATCAGCCACACAGAGGGGGAAATAATCCCAACAACTCAGACATTTCGACAATAAGAACGCAACTGATGGAGCAGCGATGTTTGCACGAATTAGCAATCACCCCGAGACGAATCTACCACTACACGAGCACTTCAGGGTTCACCACAGCAGAACCACTGCCTAATCGCTCCTTGCGCCCCTCCCCTCGCGAAAACTCCACTAACCGGGCATGATGACCGAGAAGTGCGGGTCCACCGTCAGCCACGGCTTGCAGTACGTGGTGTCGTTCAACTTGTTGATGAACCGGTACTGCACTGCCACCTGGTGACCAGCACAGATAATTAACATTACATCGTATATTACTATACCTACACCAACTACCAGCGACATTGCCACAACATTTTGAGTGGGGTCAGACCTTTTGTTTTTAGAGGGGGGGGGGGCAGCCAGATGTCCCCCCCCAGTCCCTTAGCGCTTATGTTCAAATCCTGCGAATCTGGGGGGGGGGGGGGGGGGGGCGGCGGGGCTCCGGCCGGAGCCCGGTAGCGACGCCCCTGCCAACTACTGAACCTTTAGTTACAGCCATCAGAGCGAAATATACGGTACGAGTATATGTACAGAAGTCAGCACGCAATGCCTAGGACATTTACCCAACATGTGCATGTTCCCACGAGATGCCAGTACAAACCACAACAAAGTATTCTGCGCGGAATTAAAACTCCCACGCTGATGTAGGGTTGGCAAAGTACTCAAACCTATTCCGCACTAATTCGGCTCATGTAGCTTGTATTAACCCTCGCCCTACGGGAGCTTTTTTCACCTTCGCCCTACGGGGGGGGGGGGGGGCTGACAGCCCCCTGTTAACTTCCAAACCAAGCCACTTAGAGCAATGCGGTAAGTACCAGCATGTTGCCTGTCATGAGAGGAATCTAAGAATATGCGATTTTTAGGTTTCAGGTCAACGGGTGACCTTCCAGGTCAAGTGAATGACCTCGGATTTACCACGTCCAAAACAGCGATTTTGCTCTTCAGAAAACCTCAAAATTAGAAATTGATAAATGTATGTAAAAAGGCATGTCCCTAGACCAGTTTTGGCTCAGAAATACAGAAAAGGTAACTATTTGTTCGTATCTTGTCAAAAAAGTCAAAAAAGGTTATAAAAAAATGACGTCATGATTTTCTTACACTTAGGGAGCCATCACTCAGTCAAAAATGAAGATATTGCTTTGAAATTTGGTATGGGCATTGTCCATACTCAGTTCTCTCACATGTATTCCGGTTTTTCTAACATCTTTGAAAATTTTGATTTTGTGGGGATTAAAAAAAAATTAGGGGTCAAAAACCCAAAATTTTGCAAATCCGAGATTGACATTTTAAAGAGAATGCCATTTTGTAGGTTTGGTTAATTGCGTTTGCAATTTCCTCTAAAACTCTGTTTTCTACCATTTTTCAAATATGTATCGTTTTTCCACCAACATGACCACCAGCTACCGAAAATTTCAGCAAGATGCGCCGCATGTGTACAAATTTATCAAGAAAACCTCAGGGGAGGGGGGGGGGGGGGCGTCAGGCCCCCGTAGGGCGAGGGTTAAGAACTACTACCCCACAAGCTGGAGATCAACCCCCCAGTACGCTCGTCTGACCTTGCCGGTGTTTGTGATGGTGAGCTTCTGCGTCTTGGTCTCAAAGAAGTGCACCGTGCCGAAAATTAGCTCCGTGGTGTCGACAGACACCTGGGGCAGTGCGTCGTTCTCGTGCTTGTCCAACTCCTTCATGATGTCCTCGTAGATCTTGCGGTATTTGGCGGGGTCGGTCACCTTCACCTGCGGTGGAAGGCGCCAGCGGAGTCACGGATAGGTCACAGCAGAGGGCGACAGTTGTGCTATAGAAGGGTCACAGGTCCAACTGGCAGAGGTTAGAGTAAATCAGCTAGCGTCCGGCCCAACCCTTCACGGAAAGGCTCCCCTGGGGAGGCCCGCAGAACTAACCAGAAAGTCAGTCAGTGAGTTGGCGGTTTCAGTAAACATACGACACAACGCCATGTAAACACAGTGCTGGAAATTCCACCTATCGCCCGCTCAGTAACGGAGACATGGAACAAACCTCTCCGTCGCGCAGCATCAGCGGGCAGGCCGAGAACAGCCACGGACCGGTCTGCACCCGGCCCTGCGCCCAGAAGTCGGCGGCGGTGGGATGCCCCCACCCTACCCTCCACTCACCCCCGTCTCGAAGAGCGCCGACACTGGTTTGTGGTCGCTGAGCCGCAGACTCGGGTGGCTGGTGTAATGCAATTGCCGCACCCGGTCACCCTTCCACAGCACCCGGTCACACCAGGCCGGCGCACGGTTCTTCTCACTGGCGGGACAGACACACAGCAGTAAGGTCACCCTTCCACAGCACCCGGTCACACCAGGCCGGCGCACGGTTCTGCTCACTGGCGGGACAGACACACATCAGTAAGACGGCGAGAAAGTGGCAAAGACACGCAGACATACGCACCGCCCGCAGTGCCAGACGGAGGAGTGACACACGCAGTGTCAGACGGAGGGGGAGTGACACAGTGCCAGACGGAGGGGGAGTGACACACGAGTGCCAGACGGAGGAGTGACACAGTGTCAGACGGAGGGGGAGTGACAAACGCAGTGTCAGACGGAGGGGGAGTGACAAACGCAGTGTCAGACGGAGGGGGAGTGACACAGTGTCAGACGGAGAGAGTGACACACGCAGTGTCAGACGGAGGGGGAGTGACACAGTGTCAGACGGAGAGAGTGACACACGCAGTGTCAGACGGAGGGGGAGTGACACACACAGTGTCAGGCGGAGGGGGAGTGACACACAGTGTCGGACGGAGGGGGAGTGACACACACAGTGTCGGACGGAGGGAGTGACACATACAGTGTCAGACGGAGGGGGAGTGACACACACAGTGTCAGACGGAGGGGGAGTGACACACAGTGTCAGACGGAGGGGGAGTAACACACACAGTGTCGGACGGAGGGGGAGTGACACACACAGTGTCGGACGGAGGGACACATACAGTGTCAGACGGAGGGGGAGTAACACACGCAGTGTCAGACGGAGGGGGAGTGACACACGCAGTGCCAGACGGAGGGGGAGTGACACGCAGTGTCAGACGGAGGGGGAGTGACACAGTGTCAGACGGAGGGGCAGTGACACACACAGTGTCAGACGGAGGGGGAGTGACACACGCAGTGTCAGACGGAGGGGGAGTGACACACGCAGTGTCAGACGGAGGGGGAGCAACACACGCAGTGTCAGACGGAGGGGGAGTAACACACGCAGTGTCAGACGGAGGGGGAGTAACACA
The DNA here is from genome assembly GCA_036785665.1 of Chirona hameri. Classification (NCBI taxonomy): domain Eukaryota; kingdom Metazoa; phylum Arthropoda; class Thecostraca; order Balanomorpha; family Balanidae; genus Chirona; species Chirona hameri. Next base: position 57,367 of record JAXIVJ010002079.1, read on the forward strand.
CGCAGTGTCAGACGGAGGGGGAGTGACGGGAGTGACACAGACGTGGCACAGGTGTCTGTGCGGTGCACTGGAGGACAGACCACTCTAGTCTACAGAGTTAATACTACGTCGGAAGGGGTACAAAATCGGGCTCAACACACCGTTTGATCCAAAGTCCGATTATAAATAATAACAGGATGTGTAGTCAAACTGGTGCATAAGAAACCAAGTCTCAACTGTAATGCGTTTTGTATATATCGACCATGGCTAGCTGGGCATATGAGAATGCGAGATCGCATGGAAGTATTGCTGAAGAAACACAGTGACCCCCTGAAGCCGCCGTACCTAGAGTCCCAGACGTCTGTGCCGGGGTCGTATTTGTAGGTGGGTCGGAAGGTGACGCTGCCCTCCTCAAATCCGTCAAACACGACTCCGGCGGCCATCTGAAGCCGGAGCTGGTCAGCTTGCATCACCTACGGAGCAATAGATACACAGTCAGCCACAGATACAGCGTCAGACACGGCCATCTGTAGCCGGAGCTGGTCAGCTTGCATCACCTACGGAGCAATAGATACACAGTCAGCCACAGATACAGCGTCAGACACGGCCATCTGTAGCCGGAGCTGGTCAGCCTGCATCACCTACGGAGCAATAGACACACAGTCAGCCACAGATACAGCGTCAGACACGGCCATCTGTAACATCTGTAGCCGGAGCTGGTCAGCTTGCATCACCTACGGAGCAATAGATACACAGTCAGCCACAGATACAGCGTCAGACACGGCCATCTGTAACATCTGTAGCCGGAGCTGGTCAGCTTGCATCACCTACGGGGCAATAGATACACAGTCAGCAACAGATACAGACGGACAGAATCAAGAGCCGGACAATCAGGGGAGCCAAAGCTATGCACCCATACATCTTGTTGGTATTGAGTGAATAAATACCAAAAACTTGATGCTTTAGTCTGAAGACTAGATACTTAAATATTATCCACCAATCGGCATCACCGATGACAACATATTGAACATGCCCTACGACTGGTTTATTTTTCCTCTCATAAACCGCACACTGACTGGAGACCGAAAAGTAAGCGTCTCAGGGTACCGTTGAAGTAGTATCCCCAGTAGTTACCGCTCATGGCAGCCTGGTAAAATCTCACCTTCTCCATGGCTCCGCGGTTGATCATCTCCTTCACCTTATCGACGTCAACGTCAGTGATGCGGTAGTTGAGGTCTCCCAGCCAGAACACCTGACTGTGGGGAGAGACAGTAACACACGACTCACGGCTGGGTGTCGGGCGGGAGCTGATAGGGCCAGACAGCACGCCCCAGGACATAACAGACGGGTGTCGGGCAGGAGCTGATAGGGCCAGACAGCACGCCCCAGGACATAACAGACGGGTGTCGGGCAGGAGCTGAGAGGGCCAGACAGCACGCCCCAGGACATAACAGACGGGTGTCGGGCAGGAGCTGATAGGGCCAGACAGCACGCCCCAGGACATAACAGACGGGTGTCGGGCAGGAGCTGAGAGGGCCAGACAGCACGCCGCAGGACATTACAGACGGGTGTCGGGCAGGAGATGAGAGGGCCAGACAGCACGCCCCAGGACATAACAGACGGGTGTCGGGCAGGAGCTGAGAGGGCCAGACAGCACGCCGCAGGACATTACAGACGGGTGTCGGGCAGGAGATGAGAGGGCCAGACAGCACGCCCCAGGACATAACAGACGGGTGTCGGGCAGGAGCTGAGAGGGCCAGACAGCACGCCCCAGGACATTACAGACGGGTATCGGGCGGGAGCTGAGAGGGCCAGACAGCACGCCGCAGGACATTGCAGATGTGAGGCACACGAGATGTGTGTTTAGTATTGGTAAAACCTACTTACATTGGGAACCATAAAACTATGATTCATGTTTCATAACTGCATGTTCAGGGAAGTTGTCATCATCATTCTGACTTATCACTTAATCTTAATTATAGTACATTCAGTACATTTCCGGACATTTAGCTGACTTCACACTACATTTCGCCCATCGATCAGCCCTCTGATTACTGGCTAAGATTCTAATAACCCTTCCCAATAATATAAACTTAAATAAGTTACAAGGTGAGGACCAACATGGCCGTACCCGTCTACACCTCTGTCCCGCTCCCGCCCTGTCTGCCTGCCTTACTCATGGTCCCTGATGGCTTTGGGCGAGACGAGCGCGTTGAACCGCATCCGATGGCAGATATCTGTGTAGTCCTGGTTCCGCCGCTCGAACTCCTCCACGTGCGCGGCCAGGTGGGCGCTGACAAAACACATGGACGTCGAGTGCAACTCCAGTCGCACGGCCACGCCACCCTTGTTACCCTGCCGAGGGATGGCGAGGTGTCAGTCTAACCTGTCGAGGGATGGTGATGTGTCAGTCTAACCTGTCGAGGGATGGTGATGTGTCAGTCTAACCTGCCGAGGGATGGTGATGTGTCAGTCTAACCTGCGAGGGATAGTGATGTCAGTCTAACCTGTCGAGGGATGGTGATGTGTCAGTCTAACCTGCCGAGGGATGGTGATGTGTCAGTCTAATCTGCCACGGGATGGTGATGTGTCAGTCTAACCTGCCGAGGGATGGTGATGTGTCAGTCTAACCTGCCGAGGGATGGTGATGTGTCAGTCTAACCTGCCGAGAGATAGTGATGTGTCAGTCTAACCTGCCGAGGGATGGTGAAGTGTCAGTCGAACCTGCCGAGGGATGGTGATGAGTCAGTCTAACCTGCCGAGGGATGATGTGTCAGTCTAACCTGCCGAGGGATGGTGATGCGTCAGTCTAACCTGCCGAGGGATGGTGAAGTGTCAGTCTAACCTGCCGAGAGATGGTGATGTGTCAGTCTAACCTGCCGAGAGATGGTGATGTGTCAGTCTAACCTGCCGAGGGATGGTGATGTGTCAGTCTAACCTGCCGAGGGATGGTGATGTGTCAGTCTAACCTGTCGAGGGATGGTGATGTGTCAGTCTAACCTGCCGAGGGATGGTGATGTGTCAGTCTAACCTGCCGAGGGATGGTGATGTGTCAGTCTAACCTGCCGAGAGATGGTGATGTGTCAGTCTAACCTGCCGAGGGATGGTGAAGTGTCAGTCTAACCTGCCGAGGGATGGTGATGCGTCAGTCTAACCTGTCGATAGATGGTGATGTGTCAGTCTAACCTGTCGAGGGATGGTAATGTCAGCCTAACCTGCCGAGGGATGGTGATGTGTCAGTCTAACCTGCCGAGGGATGATGTGTCAGTCTAACCTGCCGAGGGATGGTGATGTGTCAGTCTAACTTGTCGAGGGATGGTGATGTGTCAGTCTAACCTGTCGAGGGATGGTGATGTGTCAGTCTAACCTGCCGAGGGATGATGTGTCAGTCTAACCTGCCGAGGGATAGTGATGTCAGTCTAACCTGTCGAGGGATGGTGATGTGTCAGTCTAACCTGCCGAGGGATGGTGATGTGTCAGTCTAACCTGCCGAGGGATGATGTGTCAGTATAACCTGCCGAGGGATAGTGATGTCAGTCTAACCTGTCGAGGGATGGTGATGTGTCAGTCTAACCTGCCAAGGGATGGTGATGTGTCAGTCTAACCTGCCGAGGGATGATGTGTCAGTCTAACCTGCCGAGGGATAGTGATGTCGGTCTAACCTGTCGAGGGATGGTGATGCGTCAGTCTAACCTGCCGAGGGATAGTGATGTCAGTCTAACCTGTCGAGGGATGGTGATGTGTCAGTCTAACCTGCCGAGGGATGGTGATGTCAGTCTAACCTGCCGAGGGATGATGTGTCAGTCTAACCTGCCGAGGGATGGTGATGCGTCAGTCTAACCTGCCGAGGGATGGTGAAGTGTCAGTCTAACCTGCCGAGGGATGGTGATGTGTCAGTCTAACCTGCCGAGGGATGGTGATGTGTCAGTCTAACCTGCCGAGGGATGGCGATGTGTCAGTCTAACCTGTTGCCGAGGGATGGTGATGTGTCAGTCTAACCTGCCGAGGGATGGTGATGTGTCAGCCTAACCTGCCGAGGGATGGTGATGTGTCAGTCTAACCTGCCGAGGGATGGTGATGCGTCAGTCTAACCTGTCGAGGGATGGTGATGTGTCAGCCTAACCTGCCGAGGGATGGTGATGTGTCAGTCTAACCTGTTGCCGAGGGATGGTGATGTGTCAGTCTAACCTGCCGAGGGATGGTGATGTGTCAGTCTAACCTGCCGAGGGATGGTGATGCGTCAGTCTAACCTGCCGAGGGATGGTGATGTGTCAGTCTAACCTGCCGAGGGATGGTGATGCGTCAGTCTAACCTGTCGAGGGATGGTGATGTGTCAGTCTAACCTGCCGAGGGATGGTGATGTGTCAGTCTAACCTGCCGAGGGATGGTGATGTGTCAGCCTAACCTGCCGAGGGATGGTGATGCGTCAGTCTAACCTGCCGAGGGATGGTGATGTGTCAGTCTAACCTGCCGAGGGATGGTGATGTGTCAGTCTAACCTGCCGAGGGATGGTGATGTGTCAGTCTAACCTGCCGAGGGATGGTGATGTGTCAGTCTAACCTGCCGAGGGATGGTGATGTGTCAGCCTAACCTGCCGAGGGATGGTGATGCGTCAGTCTAACCTGCCGAGGGATGGTGATGTGTCAGTCTAACCTGCCGAGGGATAGTGATGTCAGTCTAACCTGCCGAGGGATGATTTGTCAGTCTAACCTGCCGAGGGATAGTGATGTCAGTCTAACCTGTCGAGGGATGGTGATGTGTCAGTCTAACCTGCCGAGGGATGGTGATGTGTCAGTCTAACCTGCCGAGGGATGATGTGCCAGTCTAACCTGCCGAGGGATGGTGATGTGTCAGTCTAACTTGTCGAGGGATGGTGATGTGTCAGTCTAACCTGCCGAGGGATGATGTGTCAGTCTAACCTGCCGAGGGATGGTGATGTGTCAGTCTAACCTGCCGAGGGATGGTGATGTGTCAGTCTAACCTGCCGAGGGATGATGTGTCAGTCTAACTTGTCGAGGGATGGTGATGTGTCAGTCTAACCTGCCGAGGGATGGTGATTTGTCAGTCTAACCTGTCGAGGGATGGTGATGCGTCAGTCTAACCTGCAGAGGGATGGTGATGTGTCAGTCTAACCTGCCGAGGGATGATGTGTCAGTCTAACCTGCCGAGGGATGGTGATGTGTCAGTCTAACCTGCCGAGGGATAGTGATGTCAGCCTAACCTGCCGAGGGATGATGTGTCAGTCTAACCTGCCGAGGGATGGTGATGTGTCAGTCTAACCTGCCGAGGGATGGTGATGTGTCAGTCTAACCTGTCGAGGGATGGTGATGTGTCAGTCTAACCTGCCGAGGGATGGTGATGTGTCAGTCTAACCTGCCGAGGGATGGTGATGTGTCAGTCTAACCTGCCGAGGGATGGTGATGTGTCAGTCTAACTTGTCGATGGATGGTGATGTGTCAGTCTAACCTGCCGAGGGATGGTGATGTGTCAGTCTAACCTGTCGAGGGATGGTGATGTGTCAGTCTAACCTGTCGAGGGATGGTGATGCGTCAGTCTAACCTGCCGAGGGATGGTGAAGTGTCAGTCTAACCTGCCGAGGGATGGTGAAGTGTCAGTCTAACCTGTTGCCGAGGGATGGTGATGTGTCAGTCTAACCTACCGAGGGATGGTGATGTGTCAGTCTAACCTGCCGAGGGATGGTAAGGTGTCAGTCTAACCTGCCGAGGGATGGTGATGTGTCAGTCTAACCTGCCGAGGGATGGTGATGTGTCAGTCTAACCTGCCGAGGGATGGTGATGTGTCAGTCTAACCTGCCGAGGGATGGTGAGGTGTCAGTCTAACCTGCCGAGGGATGGTGATGTGTCAGTCTAACCTGCCGAGGGATGGTGATGTGTCAGTCTAACCTGCCGAGAGATGGTGATGTGTCTAACCTGCCGAGGGATGGTGATGTGTCAGTCTAACCTGCCGAGGGATGGTGATGTGTCAGTCTAACCTGCCGAGAGATGGTGATGTGTCTAACCTGCCGAGGGATGGTGATGTGTCAGTCTAACCTGCCGAGGGATGGTGATGTGTCAGTCTAACCTGCCGAGGGATGGTGATGTGTCAGTCTAACTTGTCGAGGGATGGTGATGTGTCAGTCTAACCTGCCGAGGGATGATGTGTCAGTCTAACCTGCCGAGGGATGGTGATGTGTCAGTCTAACTTGTCGAGGGATGGTGATGTGTCAGTCTAACCTGCCGAGGGATGATGTGTCAGTCTAACCTGCCGAGGGATGGTGATGTGTCAGTCTAACCTGCCGAGGGATGGTGATGTCAGTCTAACCTGCCGAGGGATGGTGATGTGTCAGTCTAACTTGTCGAGGGATGGTGATGTGTCAGTCTAACCTGCCGAGGGATGGTGATGTGTCAGTCTAACCTGCCGAGGGATGGTGATGTGTCAGTCTAACCTGCCGAGGGATGGTGATGTGTCAGTCTAACCTGCCGAGGGATGGTGATGTGTCAGCCTAACCTGCCGAGGGATGGTGATGCGTCAGTCTAACCTGCCGAGGGATGGTGATGTGTCAGTCTAACCTGCCGAGGGATGGTGATGTGTCAGTCTAACCTGCCGAGGGATGGTGATGTGTCAGTCTAACCTGCCGAGGGATAGTGATGTCAGTCTAACCTGCCGAGGGATGGTGATGTGTCAGTCTAACCTGCCGAGGGATGATGTGTCAGTCTAACCTGCCGAGGGATGGTGATGTGTCAGTCTAACTTGTCGAGGGATGGTGATGTGTCAGTCTAACCTGCCGAGGGATGATGTGTCAGTCTAACCTGCCGAGGGATGGTGATGTGTCAGTCTAACCTGCCGAGGGATGGTGATGTGTCAGTCTAACCTGCCGAGGGATGGTGATGTGTCAGTCTAACCTGCCGAGGGATGATGTGTCAGTCTAACTTGTCGAGGGATGGTGATGTGTCAGTCTAACCTGCCGAGGGATGGTGATTTGTCAGTCTAACCTGTCGAGGGATGGTGACGCGTCAGTCTAACCTGCAGAGGGATGGTGATGTGTCAGTCTAACCTGCCGAGGGATGATGTGTCAGTCTAACCTGCCGAGGGATGGTGATGTGTCAGTCTAACCTGCCGAGGGATAGTGATGTCAGCCTAACCTGCCGAGGGATGATGTGTCAGTCTAACCTGCCGAGGGATGGTGATGTGTCAGTCTAACCTGCCGAGGGATGGTGATGTGTCAGTCTAACCTGTCGAGGGATGGTGATGTGTCAGTCTAACCTGCCGAGGGATGGTGATGTGTCAGTCTAACCTGCCGAGGGATGGTGATGTGTCAGTCTAACCTGCCGAGGGATGGTGATGTGTCAGTCTAACTTGTCGATGGATGGTGATGTGTCAGTCTAACCTGCCGAGGGATGGTGATGTGTCAGTCTAACCTGTCGAGGGATGGTGATGTGTCAGTCTAACCTGTCGAGGGATGGTGATGCGTCAGTCTAACCTGCCGAGGGATGGTGAAGTGTCAGTCTAACCTGCCGAGGGATGGTGAAGTGTCAGTCTAACCTGTTGCCGAGGGATGGTGATGTGTCAGTCTAACCTACCGAGGGATGGTGATGTGTCAGTCTAACCTGCCGAGGGATGGTAAGGTGTCAGTCTAACCTGCCGAGGGATGGTGATGTGTCAGTCTAACCTGCCGAGGGATGGTGATGTGTCAGTCTAACCTGCCGAGGGATGGTGATGTGTCAGTCTAACCTGCCGAGGGATGGTGAGGTGTCAGTCTAACCTGCCGAGGGATGGTGATGTGTCAGTCTAACCTGCCGAGGGATGGTGATGTGTCAGTCTAACCTGCCGAGAGATGGTGATGTGTCTAACCTGCCGAGGGATGGTGATGTGTCAGTCTAACCTGCCGAGGGATGGTGATGTGTCAGTCTAACCTGCCGAGAGATGGTGATGTGTCTAACCTGCCGAGGGATGGTGATGTGTCAGTCTAACCTGCCGAGGGATGGTGATGTGTCAGTCTAACCTGCCGAGGGATGGTGATGTGTCAGTCTAACTTGTCGAGGGATGGTGATGTGTCAGTCTAACCTGCCGAGGGATGATGTGTCAGTCTAACCTGCCGAGGGATGGTGATGTGTCAGTCTAACCTGCCGAGGGATGGTGATGTCAGTCTAACCTGCCGAGGGATGGTGATGTGTCAGTCTAACTTGTCGAGGGATGGTGATGTGTCAGTCTAACCTGCCGAGGGATGGTGATGTGTCAGTCTAACCTGCCGAGGGATGGTGATGTCAGTCTAACCTGCCGAGGGATGGTGATGTGTCAGTCTAACCTGCCGAGGGATGGTGATGTGTCAGCCTAACCTGCCGAGGGATGGTGATGCGTCAGTCTAACCTGCCGAGGGATGGTGATGTGTCAGTCTAACCTGCCGAGGGATGGTGATGTGTCAGTCTAACCTGCCGAGGGATGGTGATGTGTCAGTCTAACCTGCCGAGGGATAGTGATGTCAGTCTAACCTGCCGAGGGATGATTTGTCAGTCTAACCTGCCGAGGGATAGTGATGTCAGTCTAACCTGTCGAGGGATGGTGATGTGTCAGTCTAACCTGCCGAGGGATGGTGATGTGTCAGTCTAACCTGCCGAGGGATGATGTGTCAGTCTAACCTGCCGAGGGATGGTGATGTGTCAGTCTAACTTGTCGAGGGATGGTGATGTGTCAGTCTAACCTGCCGAGGGATGATGTGTCAGTCTAACCTGCCGAGGGATGGTGATGTGTCAGTCTAACCTGCCGAGGGATGGTGATGTGTCAGTCTAACCTGCCGAGGGATGGTGATGTGTCAGTCTAACTTGTCGAGGGATGGTGATGTGTCAGTCTAACCTGCCGAGGGATGGTGATGTGTCAGTCTAACCTGTCGAGGGATGGTGATGTGTCAGTCTAACCTGTCGAGGGATGGTGATGCGTCAGTCTAACCTGCCGAGGGATGGTGATGTGTCAGTCTAACCTGCCGAGGGATGATGTGTCAGTCTAACCTGCCGAGGGATGGTGATGTGTCAGTCTAACCTGCCGAGGGATAGTGATGTCAGCCTAACCTGCCGAGGGATGATGTGTCAGTCTAACCTGCCGAGGGATGGTGATGTGTCAGTCTAACCTGCCGAGGGATGGTGATGTGTCAGTCTAACCTGTCGAGGGATGGTGATGTGTCAGTCTAACCTGCCGAGGGATGGTGATGTGTCAGTCTAACCTGCCGAGGGATGGTGATGTGTCAGTCTAACCTGCCGAGGGATGGTGATGTGTCAGTCTAACTTGTCGAGGGATGGTGATGTGTCAGTCTAACCTGCCGAGGGATGGTGATGTGTCAGTCTAACCTGTCGAGGGATGGTGATGTGTCAGTCTAACCTGTCGAGGGATGGTGATGCGTCAGTCTAACCTGCCGAGGGATGGTGATGCGTCAGTCTAACCTGCCGAGGGATGGTGAAGTGTCAGTTTAACCTGTTGCCGAGGGATGGTGATGTGTCAGTCTAACCTGCCGAGGGATGGTGATGTGTCAGTCTAACCTGCCGAGTGATGGTGAGGTGTCAGTCTAACCTGTCGAGGGATGGTGATGTGTCAGTCTAACCTGCCGAGGGATGGTGATGTGTCAGTCTAACCTGCCGAGGGATGGTGAGGTGTCAGTCTAACCTGCCGAGGGATGGTGATGTGTCAGTCTAACCTGCCGAGGGATGGTGATGTGTCAGTCTAACCTGCCGAGAGATGGTGATGTGTCTAACCTGCCGAGGGATGGTGATGTGTCAGTCTAACCTGCCGAGGGATGGTGAAGTGTCAGTCTAACCTGCCGAGGGATGGTGAAGTGTCAGTCTAACCTGTTGCCGAGGGATGGTGATGTGTCAGTCTAACCTACCGAGGGATGGTGATGTGTCAGTCTAACCTGCCGAGGGATGGTAAGGTGTCAGTCTAACCTGCCGAGGGATGGTGATGTGTCAGTCTAACCTGCCGAGGGATGGTGATGTGTCAGTCTAACCTGCCGAGGGATGGTGATGTGTCAGTCTAACCTGCCGAGGGATGGTGAGGTGTCAGTCTAACCTGCCGAGGGATGGTGATGTGTCAGTCTAACCTGCCGAGGGATGGTGATGTGTCAGTCTAACCTGCCGAGAGATGGTGATGTGTCTAACCTGCCGAGGGATGGTGATGTGTCAGTCTAACCTGCCGAGGGATGGTGATGCGTCAGTCTACCCTGCCGAGAGATGGTGATGTGTCCAACCTGCCGAGGGATGGTGATGTGTCAGTCTAACCTGCCGAGGGATGGTGATGTGTCAGTCTAACCTGCCGAGGGATGGTGATGTGTCAGTCTAACTTGTCGAGGGATGGTGATGTGTCAGTCTAACCTGCCGAGGGATGATGTGTCAGTCTAACCTGCCGAGGGATGGTGATGTGTCAGTCTAACCTGCCGAGGGATGGTGATGTCAGTCTAACCTGCCAAGGGATGGTGATGTGTCAGTCTAACTTGTCGAGGGATGGTGATGTGTCAGTCTAACCTGCCGAGGGATGGTGATGTGTCAGTCTAACCTGCCGAGGGATGGTGATGTGACAGTCTAACCTGCCGAGGGATGGTGATGTGTCAGTCTAACCTGCCGAGGGATGGTGATGTGTCAGCCTAACCTGCCGAGGGATGGTGATGCGTCAGTCTAACCTGCCGAGGGATGGTGATGTGTCAGTCTAACCTGCCGAGGGATGGTGATGTGTCAGTCTAACCTGCCGAGGGATGGTGATGTGTCAGTCTAACCTGCCGAGGGATAGTGATGTCAGTCTAACCTGCCGAGGGATGATTTGTCAGTCTAACCTGCCGAGGGATAGTGATGTCAGTCTAACCTGTCGAGGGATGGTGATGTGTCAGTCTAACCTGCCGAGGGATGGTGATGTGTCAGTCTAACCTGCCGAGGGATGATGTGTCAGTCTAACCTGCCGAGGGATGGTGATGTGTCAGTCTAACTTGTCGAGGGATGGTGATGTGTCAGTCTAACCTGCCGAGGGATGATGTGTCAGTCTAACCTGCCGAGGGATGGTGATGTGTCAGTCTAACCTGCCGAGGGATGGTGATGTGTCAGTCTAACCTGCCCAGGGATGGTGATGTGTCAGTCTAACTTGTCGAGGGATGGTGATGTGTCAGTCTAACCTGCCGAGGGATGGTGATGTGTCAGTCTAACCTGTCGAGGGATGGTGATGTGTCAGTCTAACCTGTCGAGGGATGGTGATGCGTCAGTCTAACCTGCCGAGGGATGGTGATGTGTCAGTCTAACCTGCCGAGGGATGATGTGTCAGTCTAACCTGCCGAGGGATGGTGATGTGTCAGTCTAACCTGCCGAGGGATAGTGATGTCAGCCTAACCTGCCGAGGGATGATGTGTCAGTCTAACCTGCCGAGGGATGGTGATGTGTCAGTATAACTTTCCGAGGGATGGTGATGTGTCAGTCTAACCTGTCGAGGGATGGTGATGTGTCAGTCTAACCTGCCGAGGGATGGTGATGTGTCAGTCTAACCTGCCGAGGGATGGTGATGTATCAGTCTAACCTGCCGAGGGATGGTAATGTGTCAGTCTAACTTGTCGAGGGATGGTGATGTGTCAGTCTAACCTGCCGAGGGATGGTGATGTGTCAGTCTAACCTGTCGAGGGATGGTGATGTGTCAGTCTAACCTGTCGAGGGATGGTGATGCGTCAGTCTAACCTGCCGAGGGATGGTGATGCGTCAGTCTAACCTGCCGAGGGATGGTGAAGTGTCAGTTTAACCTGTTGCCGAGGGATGGTGATGTGTCAGTCTAACCTGCCGAGGGATGGTGATGTGTCAGTCTAACCTGCCGAGTGATGGTGAGGTGTCAGTCTAACCTGTCGAGGGATGGTGATGTGTCAGTCTAACCTGCCGAGGGATGGTGATGTGTCAGTCTAACCTGCCGAGGGATGGTGAGGTGTCAGTCTAACCTGCCGAGGGATGGTGATGTGTCAGTCTAACCTGCCGAGGGATGGTGATGTGTCAGTCTAACCTGCCGAGAGATGGTGATGTGTCTAACCTGCCGAGGGATGGTGATGTGTCAGTCTAACCTGCCGAGGGATGGTGATGTGTCAGTCTAACCTGCCGAGGGATGGTGATGTGTCAGTCTAACTTGTCGAGGGATGGTGATGTGTCAGTCTAACCTGCCGAGGGATGATGTGTCAGTCTAACCTGCCGAGGGATGGTGATGTGTCAGTCTAACCTGCCGAGGGATGGTGATGTCAGTCTAACCTGCCGAGGGATGGTGATGTGTCAGTCTAACTTGTCGAGGGATGGTGATGTGTCAGTCTAACCTGCCGAGGGATGGTGATGTGTCAGTCTAACCTGCCGAGGGATGGTGATGTGTCAGTCTAACCTGCCGAGGGATGGTGATGTGTCAGTCTAACCTGCCGAGGGATGGTGATGTGTCAGCCTAACCTGCCGAGGGATGGTGATGCGTCAGTCTAACCTGCCGAGGGATGGTGATGTGTCAGTCTAACCTGCCGAGGGATGGTGATGTGTCAGTCTAACCTGCCGAGGGATGGTAAGGTGTCAGTCTAACCTGCCGAGGGATGGTGATGTGTCAGTCTAACCTGCCGAGGGATGGTGATGTGTCAGTCTAACCTGCCGAGGGATGGTGATGTGTCAGTCTAACCTGCCGAGGGATGGTGATGTGTCAGTCTAACCTGCCGAGGGATGGCGATGTGTCAGTCTAACCTGTTGCCGAGGGATGGTGATGTGTCAGTCTAACCTGCCGAGGGATGGTGATGTGTCAGCCTAACCTGCCGAGGGATGGTGATGTGTCAGTCTAACCTGCCGAGGGATGGTGATGCGTCAGTCTAACCTGTCGAGGGATGGTGATGTGTCAGCCTAACCTGCCGAGGGATGGTGATGTGTCAGTCTAACCTGTTGCCGAGGGATGGTGATGTGTCAGTCTAACCTGCCGAGGGATGGTGATGTGTCAGTCTAACCTGCCGAGGGATGGTGATGTGTCAGTCTAACCTGCCGAGGGATGGTGATGCGTCAGTCTAACCTGCCGAGGGATGGTGATGTGTCAGTCTAACCTGCCGAGGGATGGTGATGCGTCAGTCTAACCTGTCGAGGGATGGTGATGTGTCAGTCTAACCTGCCGAGGGATGGTGATGTGTCAGTCTAACCTGCCGAGGGATGGTGATGTGTCAGCCTAACCTGCCGAGGGATGGTGATGCGTCAGTCTAACCTGCCGAGGGATGGTGATGTGTCAGTCTAACCTGCCGAGGGATGGTGATGTGTCAGTCTAACCTGCCGAGGGATGGTGATGTGTCAGTCTAACCTGCCGAGGGATGGTGATGTGTCAGTCTAACCTGCCGAGGGATGGTGATGTGTCAGCCTAACCTGCCGAGGGATGGTGATGCGTCAGTCTAACCTGCCGAGGGATGGTGATGTGTCAGTCTAACCTGCCGAGGGATAGTGATGTCATTCTAACCTGCCGAGGGATGATTTGTCAGTCTAACCTGCCGAGGGATAGTGATGTCAGTCTAACCTGTCGAGGGATGGTGATGTGTCAGTCTAACCTGTTGCCGAGGGATGGTGATGTGTCAGTCTAACCTGCCGAGGGATGATGTGTCAGTCTAACCTGCCGAGGGATGGTGATGTGTCAGTCTAACTTGTCGAGGGATGGTGATGTGTCAGTCTAACCTGCCGAGGGATGTGTCAGTCTAACCTGCCGAGGGATGGTGATGTGTCAGTCTAACCTGCCGAGGGATGGTGATGTGTCAGTCTAACCTGCCGAGGGATGATGTGTCAGTCTAACTTGTCGAGGGATGGTGATGTGTCAGTCTAACCTGCCGAGGGATGGTGATGTGTCAGTCTAACCTGTCGAGGGATGGTGATGCGTCAGTCTAACCTGCCGAGGGATGGTGATGTGTCAGTCTAACCTGCCGAGGGATGATGTGTCAGTCTAACCTGCCGAGGGATGGTGATGTGTCAGTCTAACCTGCCGAGGGATAGTGATGTCAGCCTAACCTGCCGAGGGATGATGTGTCAGTCTAACCTGCCGAGGGATGGTGATGTGTCAGTCTAACTTGTCGATGGATGGTGATGTGTCAGTCTAACCTGCCGAGGGATGGTGATGTGTCAGTCTAACCTGTCGAGGGATGGTGATGTGTCAGTCTAACCTGTCGAGGGATGGTGATGCGTCAGTCTAACCTGCCGAGGGATGGTGAAGTGTCAGTCTAACCTGCCGAGGGATGGTGAAGTGTCAGTCTAACCTGTTGCCGAGGGATGGTGATGTGTCAGTCTAACCTACCGAGGGATGGTGATGTGTCAGTCTAACCTGCCGAGGGATGGTAAGGTGTCAGTCTAACCTGCCGAGGGATGGTGATGTGTCAGTCTAACCTGCCGAGGGATGGTGATGTGTCAGTCTAACCTGCCGAGGGATGGTGATGTGTCAGTCTAACCTGCCGAGGGATGGTGAGGTGTCAGTCTAACCTGCCGAGGGATGGTGATGTGTCAGTCTAACCTGCCGAGGGATGGTGATGTGTCAGTCTAACCTGCCGAGAGATGGTGATGTGTCTAACCTGCCGAGGGATGGTGATGTGTCAGTCTAACCTGCCGAGGGATGGTGATGTGTCAGTCTAACCTGCCGAGAGATGGTGATGTGTCTAACCTGCCGAGGGATGGTGATGTGTCAGTCTAACCTGCCGAGGGATGGTGATGTGTCAGTCTAACCTGCCGAGGGATGGTGATGTGTCAGTCTAACTTGTCGAGGGATGGTGATGTGTCAGTCTAACCTGCCGAGGGATGATGTGTCAGTCTAACCTGCCGAGGGATAGTGATGTGTCAGTCTAACCTGCCGAGGGATGGTGATGTCAGTCTAACCTGCCGAGGGATGGTGATGTGTCAGTCTAACTTGTCGAGGGATGGTGATGTGTCAGTCTAACCTGCCGAGGGATGGTGATGTGTCAGTCTAACCTGCCGAGGGATGGTGATGTGTCAGTCTAACCTGCCGAGGGATGGTGATGTGTCAGTCTAACCTGCCGAGGGATGGTGATGTGTCAGCCTAACCTGCCGAGGGATGGTGATGCGTCAGTCTAACCTGCCGAGGGATGGTGATGTGTCAGTCTAACCTGCCGAGGGATGGTGATGTGTCAGTCTAACCTGCCGAGGGATGGTGATGTGTCAGTCTAACCTGCCGAGGGATAGTGATGTCAGTCTAACCTGCCGAGGGATGATTTGTCAGTCTAACCTGCCGAGGGATAGTGATGTCAGTCTAACCTGTCGAGGGATGGTGATGTGTCAGTCTAACCTGCCGAGGGATGGTGATGTGTCAGTCTAACCTGCCGAGGGATGATGTGTCAGTCTAACCTGCCGAGGGATGGTGATGTGTCAGTCTAACTTGTCGAGGGATGGTGATGTGTCAGTCTAACCTGCCGAGGGATGATGTGTCAGTCTAACCTGCCGAGGGATGGTGATGTGTCAGTCTAACCTGCCGAGGGATGGTGATGTGTCAGTCTAACCTGCCGAGGGATGGTGATGTGTCAGTCTAACTTGTCGAGGGATGGTGATGTGTCAGTCTAACCTGCCGAGGGATGGTGATGTGTCAGTCTAACCTGTCGAGGGATGGTGATGTGTCAGTCTAACCTGTCGAGGGATGGTGATGCGTCAGTCTAACCTGCCGAGGGATGGTGATGTGTCAGTCTAACCTGCCGAGGGATGATGTGTCAGTCTAACCTGCCGAGGGATGGTGATGTGTCAGTCTAACCTACCGAGGGATAGTGATGTCAGCCTAACCTGCCGAGGGATGATGTGTCAGTCTAACCTGCCGAGGGATGGTGATGTGTCAGTCTAACCTGCCGAGGGATGGTGATGTGTCAGTCTAACCTGTCGAGGGATGGTGATGTGTCAGTCTAACCTGCCGAGGGATGGTGATGTGTCAGTCTAACCTGCCGAGGGATGGTGATGTGTCAGTCTAACCTGCCGAGGGATGGTGATGTGTCAGTCTAACTTGTCGAGGGATGGTGATGTGTCAGTCTAACCTGCCGAGGGATGGTGATGTGTCAGTCTAACCTGTCGAGGGATGGTGATGTGTCAGTCTAACCTGTCGAGGGATGGTGATGCGTCAGTCTAACCTGCCGAGGGATGGTGATGCGTCAGTCTAACCTGCCGAGGGATGGTGAAGTGTCAGTTTAACCTGTTGCCGAGGGATGGTGATGTGTCAGTCTAACCTGCCGAGGGATGGTGATGTGTCAGTCTAACCTGCCGAGTGATGGTAAGGTGTCAGTCTAACCTGTCGAGGGATGGTGATGTGTCAGTCTAACCTGCCGAGGGATGGTGATGTGTCAGTCTAACCTGCCGAGGGATGGTGAGGTGTCAGTCTAACCTGCCGAGGGATGGTGATGTGTCAGTCTAACCTGCCGAGGGATGGTGATGTGTCAGTCTAACCTGCCGAGAGATGGTGATGTGTCTAACCTGCCGAGGGATGGTGATGTGTCAGTCTAACCCGCCGAGGGATGGTGAAGTGTCAGTCTAACCTGCCGAGGGATGGTGAAGTGTCAGTCTAACCTGTTGCCGAGGGATGGTGATGTGTCAGTCTAACCTACCGAGGGATGGTGATGTGTCAGTCTAACCTGCCGAGGGATGGTAAGGTGTCAGTCTAACCTGCCGAGGGATGGTGATGTGTCAGTCTAACCTGCCGAGGGATGGTGATGTGTCAGTCTAACCTGCCGAGGGATGGTGATGTGTCAGTCTAACCTGCCGAGGGATGGTGAGGTGTCAGTCTAACCTGCCGAGGGATGGTGATGTGTCAGTCTAACCTGCCGAGGGATGGTGATGTGTCAGTCTAACCTGCCGAGAGATGGTGATGTGTCTAACCTGCCGAGGGATGGTGATGTGTCAGTCTAACCTGCCGAGGGATGGTGATGTGTCAGTCTACCTTGCCGAGAGATGGTTATGTGTCTAACCTGCCGAGGGATGGTGATGTGTCAGTCTAACCTGCCGAGGGATGGTGATGTGTCAGTCTAACCTGCCGAGGGATGGTGATGTGTCAGTCTAACCTGCCGAGGGATGGTGATGTGTCAGTCTAACCTGCCGAGGGATGGTGATGTGTCAGTCTAACTTGTCGAGGGATGGTGATGTGTCAGTCTAACCTGCCGAGGGATGGTGATGTGTCAGTCTAACCTGTCGAGGGATGGTGATGTGTCAGTCTAACCTGTCGAGGGATGGTGATGCGTCAGTCTAACCTGCCGAGGGATGGTGATGTGTCAGTCTAACCTGCCGAGGGATGATGTGTCAGTCTAACCTGCCGAGGGATGGTGATGTGTCAGTCTAACCTGCCGAGGGATAGTGATGTCAGCCTAACCTGCCGAGGGATGATGTGTCAGTCTAACCTGCCGAGGGATGGTGATGTGTCAGTCTAACCTGCCGAGGGATGGTGATGTGTCAGTCTAACCTGTCGAGGGATGGTGATGTGTCAGTCTAACCTGCCGAGGGATGGTGATGTGTCAGTCTAACCTGCCGAGGGATGGTGATGTGTCAGTCTAACCTGCCGAGGGATGGTGATGTGTCAGTCTAACTTGTCGAGGGATGGTGATGTGTCAGTCTAACCTGCCGAGGGATGGTGATGTGTCAGTCTAACCTGTCGAGGGATGGTGATGTGTCAGTCTAACCTGTCGAGGGATGGTGATGCGTCAGTCTAACCTGCCGAGGGATGGTGATGCGTCAGTCTAACCTGCCGAGGGATGGTGAAGTGTCAGTTTAACCTGTTGCCGAGGGATGGTGATGTGTCAGTCTAACCTGCCGAGGGATGGTGATGTGTCAGTCTAACCTGCCGAGTGATGGTGAGGTGTCAGTCTAACCTGTCGAGGGATGGTGATGTGTCAGTCTAACCTGCCGAGGGATGGTGATGTGTCAGTCTAACCTGCCGAGGGATGGTGAGGTGTCAGTCTAACCTGCCGAGGGATGGTGATGTGTCAGTCTAACCTGCCGAGGGATGGTGATGTGTCAGTCTAACCTGCCGAGAGATGGTGATGTGTCTAACCTGCCGAGGGATGGTGATGTGTCAGTCTAACCTGCCGAGGGATGGTGAAGTGTCAGTCTAACCTGCCGAGGGATGGTGAAGTGTCAGTCTAACCTGTTGCCGAGGGATGGTGATGTGTCAGTCTAACCTACCGAGGGATGGTGATGTGTCAGTCTAACCTGCCGAGGGATGGTAAGGTGTCAGTCTAACCTGCCGAGGGATGGTGATGTGTCAGTCTAACCTGCCGAGGGATGGTGATGTGTCAGTCTAACCTGCCGAGGGATGGTGATGTGTCAGTCTAACCTGCCGAGGGATGGTGAGGTGTCAGTCTAACCTGCCGAGGGATGGTGATGTGTTAGTCTAACCTGCCGAGGGATGGTGATGTGTCAGTCTAACCTGCCGAGAGATGGTGATGTGTCTAACCTGCCGAGGGATGGTGATGTGTCAGTCTAACCTGCCGAGGGATGGTGATGTGTCAGTCTACCCTGCCGAGAGATGGTGATGTGTCCAACCTGCCGAGGGATGGTGATGTGTCAGTCTAACCTGCCGAGGGATGGTGATGTGTCAGTCTAACCTGCCGAGGGATGGTGATGTGTCAGTCTAACTTGTCGAGGGATGGTGATGTGTCAGTCTAACCTGCCGAGGGATGATGTGTCAGTCTAACCTGCCGAGGGATGGTGATGTGTCAGTCTAACCTGCCGAGGGATGGTGATGTCAGTCTAACCTGCCAAGGGATGGTGATGTGTCAGTCTAACTTGTCGAGGGATGGTGATGTGTCAGTCTAACCTGCCGAGGGATGGTGATGTGTCAGTCTAACCTGCCGAGGGATGGTGATGTGACAGTCTAACCTGCCGAGGGATGGTGATGTGTCAGTCTAACCTGCCGAGGGATGGTGATGTGTCAGCCTAACCTGCCGAGGGATGGTGATGCGTCAGTCTAACCTGCCGAGGGATGGTGATGTGTCAGTCTAACCTGCCGAGGGATGGTGATGTGTCAGTCTAACCTGCCGAGGGATGGTGATGTGTCAGTCTAACCTGCCGAGGGATAGTGATGTCAGTCTAACCTGCCGAGGGATGATTTGTCAGTCTAACCTGCCGAGGGATAGTGATGTCAGTCTAACCTGTCGAGGGATGGTGATGTGTCAGTCTAACCTGCCGAGGGATGGTGATGTGTCAGTCTAACCTGCCGAGGGATGATGTGTCAGTCTAACCTGCCGAGGGATGGTGATGTGTCAGTCTAACTTGTCGAGGGATGGTGATGTGTCAGTCTAACCTGCCGAGGGATGATGTGTCAGTCTAACCTGCCGAGGGATGGTGATGTGTCAGTCTAACCTGCCGAGGGATGGTGATGTGTCAGTCTAACCTGCCCAGGGATGGTGATGTGTCAGTCTAACTTGTCGAGGGATGGTGATGTGTCAGTCTAACCTGCCGAGGGATGGTGATGTGTCAGTCTAACCTGTCGAGGGATGGTGATGTGTCAGTCTAACCTGTCGAGGGATGGTGATGCGTCAGTCTAACCTGCCGAGGGATGGTGATGTGTCAGTCTAACCTGCCGAGGGATGATGTGTCAGTCTAACCTGCCGAGGGATGGTGATGTGTCAGTCTAACCTGCCGAGGGATAGTGATGTCAGCCTAACCTGCCGAGGGATGATGTGTCAGTCTAACCTGCCGAGGGATGGTGATGTGTCAGTATAACTTTCCGAGGGATGGTGATGTGTCAGTCTAACCTGTCGAGGGATGGTGATGTGTCAGTCTAACCTGCCGAGGGATGGTGATGTGTCAGTCTAACCTGCCGAGGGATGGTGATGTATCAGTCTAACCTGCCGAGGGATGGTAATGTGTCAGTCTAACTTGTCGAGGGATGGTGATGTGTCAGTCTAACCTGCCGAGGGATGGTGATGTGTCAGTCTAACCTGTCGAGGGATGGTGATGTGTCAGTCTAACCTGTCGAGGGATGGTGATGCGTCAGTCTAACCTGCCGAGGGATGGTGATGCGTCAGTCTAACCTGCCGAGGGATGGTGAAGTGTCAGTTTAACCTGTTGCCGAGGGATGGTGATGTGTCAGTCTAACCTGCCGAGGGATGGTGATGTGTCAGTCTAACCTGCCGAGTGATGGTGAGGTGTCAGTCTAACCTGTCGAGGGATGGTGATGTGTCAGTCTAACCTGCCGAGGGATGGTGATGTGTCAGTCTAACCTGCCGAGGGATGGTGAGGTGTCAGTCTAACCTGCCGAGGGATGGTGATGTGTCAGTCTAACCTGCCGAGGGATGGTGATGTGTCAGTCTAACCTGCCGAGAGATGGTGATGTGTCTAACCTGCCGAGGGATGGTGATGTGTCAGTCTAACCTGCCGAGGGATGGTGATGTGTCAGTCTAACCTGCCGAGGGATGGTGATGTGTCAGTCTAACTTGTCGAGGGATGGTGATGTGTCAGTCTAACCTGCCGAGGGATGATGTGTCAGTCTAACCTGCCGAGGGATGGTGATGTGTCAGTCTAACCTGCCGAGGGATGGTGATGTCAGTCTAACCTGCCGAGGGATGGTGATGTGTCAGTCTAACTTGTCGAGGGATGGTGATGTGTCAGTCTAACCTGCCGAGGGATGGTGATGTGTCAGTCTAACCTGCCGAGGGATGGTGATGTGTCAGTCTAACCTGCCGAGGGATGGTGATGTGTCAGTCTAACCTGCCGAGGGATGGTGATGTGTCAGCCTAACCTGCCGAGGGATGGTGATGCGTCAGTCTAACCTGCCGAGGGATGGTGATGTGTCAGTCTAACCTGCCGAGGGATGGTGATGTGTCAGTCTAACCTGCCGAGGGATGGTAAGGTGTCAGTCTAACCTGCCGAGGGATGGTGATGTGTCAGTCTAACCTGCCGAGGGATGGTGATGTGTCAGTCTAACCTGCCGAGGGATGGTGATGTGTCAGTCTAACCTGCCGAGGGATGGTGATGTGTCAGTCTAACCTGCCGAGGGATGGCGATGTGTCAGTCTAACCTGTTGCCGAGGGATGGTGATGTGTCAGTCTAACCTGCCGAGGGATGGTGATGTGTCAGCCTAACCTGCCGAGGGATGGTGATGTGTCAGTCTAACCTGCCGAGGGATGGTGATGCGTCAGTCTAACCTGTCGAGGGATGGTGATGTGTCAGCCTAACCTGCCGAGGGATGGTGATGTGTCAGTCTAACCTGTTGCCGAGGGATGGTGATGTGTCAGTCTAACCTGCCGAGGGATGGTGATGTGTCAGTCTAACCTGCCGAGGGATGGTGATGTGTCAGTCTAACCTGCCGAGGGATGGTGATGCGTCAGTCTAACCTGCCGAGGGATGGTGATGTGTCAGTCTAACCTGCCGAGGGATGGTGATGCGTCAGTCTAACCTGTCGAGGGATGGTGATGTGTCAGTCTAACCTGCCGAGGGATGGTGATGTGTCAGTCTAACCTGCCGAGGGATGGTGATGTGTCAGCCTAACCTGCCGAGGGATGGTGATGCGTCAGTCTAACCTGCCGAGGGATGGTGATGTGTCAGTCTAACCTGCCGAGGGATGGTGATGTGTCAGTCTAACCTGCCGAGGGATGGTGATGTGTCAGTCTAACCTGCCGAGGGATGGTGATGTGTCAGTCTAACCTGCCGAGGGATGGTGATGTGTCAGCCTAACCTGCCGAGGGATGGTGATGCGTCAGTCTAACCTGCCGAGGGATGGTGATGTGTCAGTCTAACCTGCCGAGGGATAGTGATGTCATTCTAACCTGCCGAGGGATGATTTGTCAGTCTAACCTGCCGAGGGATAGTGATGTCAGTCTAACCTGTCGAGGGATGGTGATGTGTCAGTCTAACCTGTTGCCGAGGGATGGTGATGTGTCAGTCTAACCTGCCGAGGGATGATGTGTCAGTCTAACCTGCCGAGGGATGGTGATGTGTCAGTCTAACTTGTCGAGGGATGGTGATGTGTCAGTCTAACCTGCCGAGGGATGTGTCAGTCTAACCTGCCGAGGGATGGTGATGTGTCAGTCTAACCTGCCGAGGGATGGTGATGTGTCAGTCTAACCTGCCGAGGGATGATGTGTCAGTCTAACTTGTCGAGGGATGGTGATGTGTCAGTCTAACCTGCCGAGGGATGGTGATGTGTCAGTCTAACCTGTCGAGGGATGGTGATGCGTCAGTCTAACCTGCCGAGGGATGGTGATGTGTCAGTCTAACCTGCCGAGGGATGATGTGTCAGTCTAACCTGCCGAGGGATGGTGATGTGTCAGTCTAACCTGCCGAGGGATAGTGATGTCAGCCTAACCTGCCGAGGGATGATGTGTCAGTCTAACCTGCCGAGGGATGGTGATGTGTCAGTCTAACTTGTCGATGGATGGTGATGTGTCAGTCTAACCTGCCGAGGGATGGTGATGTGTCAGTCTAACCTGTCGAGGGATGGTGATGTGTCAGTCTAACCTGTCGAGGGATGGTGATGCGTCAGTCTAACCTGCCGAGGGATGGTGAAGTGTCAGTCTAACCTGCCGAGGGATGGTGAAGTGTCAGTCTAACCTGTTGCCGAGGGATGGTGATGTGTCAGTCTAACCTACCGAGGGATGGTGATGTGTCAGTCTAACCTGCCGAGGGATGGTAAGGTGTCAGTCTAACCTGCCGAGGGATGGTGATGTGTCAGTCTAACCTGCCGAGGGATGGTGATGTGTCAGTCTAACCTGCCGAGGGATGGTGATGTGTCAGTCTAACCTGCCGAGGGATGGTGAGGTGTCAGTCTAACCTGCCGAGGGATGGTGATGTGTCAGTCTAACCTGCCGAGGGATGGTGATGTGTCAGTCTAACCTGCCGAGAGATGGTGATGTGTCTAACCTGCCGAGGGATGGTGATGTGTCAGTCTAACCTGCCGAGGGATGGTGATGTGTCAGTCTAACCTGCCGAGAGATGGTGATGTGTCTAACCTGCCGAGGGATGGTGATGTGTCAGTCTAACCTGCCGAGGGATGGTGATGTGTCAGTCTAACCTGCCGAGGGATGGTGATGTGTCAGTCTAACTTGTCGAGGGATGGTGATGTGTCAGTCTAACCTGCCGAGGGATGATGTGTCAGTCTAACCTGCCGAGGGATAGTGATGTGTCAGTCCAACCTGCCGAGGGATGGTGATGTCAGTCTAACCTGCCGAGGGATGGTGATGTGTCAGTCTAACTTGTCGAGGGATGGTGATGTGTCAGTCTAACCTGCCGAGGGATGGTGATGTGTCAGTCTAACCTGCCGAGGGATGGTGATGTGTCAGTCTAACCTGCCGAGGGATGGTGATGTGTCAGTCTAACCTGCCGAGGGATGGTGATGTGTCAGCCTAACCTGCCGAGGGATGGTGATGCGTCAGTCTAACCTGCCGAGGGATGGTGATGTGTCAGTCTAACCTGCCGAGGGATGGTGATGTGTCAGTCTAACCTGCCGAGGGATGGTGATGTGTCAGTCTAACCTGCCGAGGGATAGTGATGTCAGTCTAACCTGCCGAGGGATGATTTGTCAGTCTAACCTGCCGAGGGATAGTGATGTCAGTCTAACCTGTCGAGGGATGGTGATGTGTCAGTCTAACCTGCCGAGGGATGGTGATGTGTCAGTCTAACCTGCCGAGGGATGATGTGTCAGTCTAACCTGCCGAGGGATGGTGATGTGTCAGTCTAACTTGTCGAGGGATGGTGATGTGTCAGTCTAACCTGCCGAGGGATGATGTGTCAGTCTAACCTGCCGAGGGATGGTGATGTGTCAGTCTAACCTGCCGAGGGATGGTGATGTGTCAGTCTAACCTGCCGAGGGATGGTGATGTGTCAGTCTAACTTGTCGAGGGATGGTGATGTGTCAGTCTAACCTGCCGAGGGATGGTGATGTGTCAGTCTAACCTGTCGAGGGATGGTGATGTGTCAGTCTAACCTGTCGAGGGATGGTGATGCGTCAGTCTAACCTGCCGAGGGATGGTGATGTGTCAGTCTAACCTGCCGAGGGATGATGTGTCAGTCTAACCTGCCGAGGGATGGTGATGTGTCAGTCTAACCTACCGAGGGATAGTGATGTCAGCCTAACCTGCCGAGGGATGATGTGTCAGTCTAACCTGCCGAGGGATGGTGATGTGTCAGTCTAACCTGCCGAGGGATGGTGATGTGTCAGTCTAACCTGTCGAGGGATGGTGATGTGTCAGTCTAACCTGCCGAGGGATGGTGATGTGTCAGTCTAACCTGCCGAGGGATGGTGATGTGTCAGTCTAACCTGCCGAGGGATGGTGATGTGTCAGTCTAACTTGTCGAGGGATGGTGATGTGTCAGTCTAACCTGCCGAGGGATGGTGATGTGTCAGTCTAACCTGTCGAGGGATGGTGATGTGTCAGTCTAACCTGTCGAGGGATGGTGATGCGTCAGTCTAACCTGCCGAGGGATGGTGATGCGTCAGTCTAACCTGCCGAGGGATGGTGAAGTGTCAGTTTAACCTGTTGCCGAGGGATGGTGATGTGTCAGTCTAACCTGCCGAGGGATGGTGATGTGTCAGTCTAACCTGCCGAGTGATGGTAAGGTGTCAGTCTAACCTGTCGAGGGATGGTGATGTGTCAGTCTAACCTGCCGAGGGATGGTGATGTGTCAGTCTAACCTGCCGAGGGATGGTGAGGTGTCAGTCTAACCTGCCGAGGGATGGTGATGTGTCAGTCTAACCTGCCGAGGGATGGTGATGTGTCAGTCTAACCTGCCGAGAGATGGTGATGTGTCTAACCTGCCGAGGGATGGTGATGTGTCAGTCTAACCCGCCGAGGGATGGTGAAGTGTCAGTCTAACCTGCCGAGGGATGGTGAAGTGTCAGTCTAACCTGTTGCCGAGGGATGGTGATGTGTCAGTCTAACCTACCGAGGGATGGTGATGTGTCAGTCTAACCTGCCGAGGGATGGTAAGGTGTCAGTCTAACCTGCCGAGGGATGGTGATGTGTCAGTCTAACCTGCCGAGGGATGGTGATGTGTCAGTCTAACCTGCCGAGGGATGGTGATGTGTCAGTCTAACCTGCCGAGGGATGGTGAGGTGTCAGTCTAACCTGCCGAGGGATGGTGATGTGTCAGTCTAACCTGCCGAGGGATGGTGATGTGTCAGTCTAACCTGCCGAGAGATGGTGATGTGTCTAACCTGCCGAGGGATGGTGATGTGTCAGTCTAACCTGCCGAGGGATGGTGATGTGTCAGTCTACCTTGCCGAGAGATGGTTATGTGTCTAACCTGCCGAGGGATGGTGATGTGTCAGTCTAACCTGCCGAGGGATGGTGATGTGTCAGTCTAACCTGCCGAGGGATGGTGATGTGTCAGTCTAACTTGTCGAGGGATGGTGATGTGTCAGTCTAACCTGCCGAGGGATGATGTGTCAGTCTAACCTGCCGAGGGATGGTGATGTCAGTCTAACCTGCCGAGGGATGGTGATGTCAGTCTAACCTGCCGAGGGATGGTGATGTGTCAGTCTAACTTGTCGAGGGATGGTGATGTGTCAGTCTAACCTGCCGAGGGATGGTGATGTGTCAGTCTAACCTGCCGAGGGATGGTGATGTGACAGTCTAACCTGCCGAGGGATGGTGAGGTGTCAGTCTAACCTGCCGAGGGATGGTGATGTGTCAGCCTAACCTGCCGAGGGATGGTGATGCGTCAGTCTAACCTGCCGAGGGATGGTGATGTGTCAGTCTAACCTGCCGAGGGATGGTGATGTGTCAGTCTAACCTGCCGAGGGATGGTGAAGTGTCAGTCTAACCTGTTGCCGAGGGATGGTGATGTGTCAGTCTAACCTACCGAGGGATGGTGATGTGTCAGTCTAACCTGCCGAGGGATGGTAAGGTGTCAGTCTAACCTGCCGAGGGATGGTGATGTGTCAGTCTAACCTGCCGAGGGATGGTGATGTGTCAGTCTAACCTGCCGAGGGATGGTGATGTGTCAGTCTAACCTGCCGAGGGATGGTGATGTGTCAGTCTAACCTGCCGAGGGATGGTGAGGTGTCAGTCTAACCTGCCGAGGGATGGTGATGTGTCAGTCTAACCTGCCGAGGGATGGTGATGTGTCAGTCTAACCTGCCGAGAGATGGTGATGTGTCTAACCTGCCGAGGGATGGTGATGTGTCAGTCTAACCTGCCGAGGGATGGTGATGTGTCAGTCTAACCTGCCGAGAGATGGTGATGTGTCTAACCTGCCGAGGGATGGTGATGTGTCAGTCTAACCTGCCGAGGGATGGTGATGTGTCAGTCTAACCTGCCGAGGGATGGTGATGTGTCAGTCTAACTTGTCGAGGGATGGTGATGTGTCAGTCTAACCTGCCGAGGGATGATGTGTCAGTCTAACCTGCCGAGGGATGGTGATGTGTCAGTCTAACTTGTCGAGGGATGGTGATGTGTCAGTCTAACCTGCCGAGGGATGATGTGTCAGTCTAACCTGCCGAGGGATGGTGATGTGTCAGTCTAACCTGCCGAGGGATGGTGATGTCAGTCTAACCTGCCGAGGGATGGTGATGTGTCAGTCTAACTTGTCGAGGGATGGTGATGTGTCAGTCTAACCTGCCGAGGGATGGTGATGTGTCAGTCTAACCTGCCGAGGGATGGTGATGTGTCAGTCTAACCTGCCGAGGGATGGTGATGTGTCAGTCTAACCTGCCGAGGGATGGTGATGTGTCAGCCTAACCTGCCGAGGGATGGTGATGCGTCAGTCTAACCTGCCGAGGGATGGTGATGTGTCAGTCTAACCTGCCGAGGGATGGTGATGTGTCAGTCTAACCTGCCGAGGGATGGTGATGTGTCAGTCTAACCTGCCGAGGGATAGTGATGTCAGTCTAACCTGCCGAGGGATGGTGATGTGTCAGTCTAACCTGCCGAGGGATGATGTGTCAGTCTAACCTGCCGAGGGATGGTGATGTGTCAGTCTAACTTGTCGAGGGATGGTGATGTGTCAGTCTAACCTGCCGAGGGATGATGTGTCAGTCTAACCTGCCGAGGGATGGTGATGTGTCAGTCTAACCTGCCGAGGGATGGTGATGTGTCAGTCTAACCTGCCGAGGGATGGTGATGTGTCAGTCTAACCTGCCGAGGGATGATGTGTCAGTCTAACTTGTCGAGGGATGGTGATGTGTCAGTCTAACCTGCCGAGGGATGGTGATTTGTCAGTCTAACCTGTCGAGGGATGGTGACGCGTCAGTCTAACCTGCAGAGGGATGGTGATGTGTCAGTCTAACCTGCCGAGGGATGATGTGTCAGTCTAACCTGCCGAGGGATGGTGATGTGTCAGTCTAACCTGCCGAGGGATAGTGATGTCAGCCTAACCTGCCGAGGGATGATGTGTCAGTCTAACCTGCCGAGGGATGGTGATGTGTCAGTCTAACCTGCCGAGGGATGGTGATGTGTCAGTCTAACCTGTCGAGGGATGGTGATGTGTCAGTCTAACCTGCCGAGGGATGGTGATGTGTCAGTCTAACCTGCCGAGGGATGGTGATGTGTCAGTCTAACCTGCCGAGAGATGGTGATGTGTCTAACCTGCCGAGGGATGGTGATGTGTCAGTCTAACCTGCCGAGGGATGGTGAAGTGTCAGTCTAACCTGCCGAGGGATGGTGAAGTGTCAGTCTAACCTGTTGCCGAGGGATGGTGATGTGTCAGTCTAACCTACCGAGGGATGGTGATGTGTCAGTCTAACCTGCCGAGGGATGGTAAGGTGTCAGTCTAACCTGCCGAGGGATGGTGATGTGTCAGTCTAACCTGCCGAGGGATGGTGATGTGTCAGTCTAACCTGCCGAGGGATGGTGATGTGTCAGTCTAACCTGCCGAGGGATGGTGAGGTGTCAGTCTAACCTGCCGAGGGATGGTGATGTGTTAGTCTAACCTGCCGAGGGATGGTGATGTGTCAGTCTAACCTGCCGAGAGATGGTGATGTGTCTAACCTGCCGAGGGATGGTGATGTGTCAGTCTAACCTGCCGAGGGATGGTGATGTGTCAGTCTACCCTGCCGAGAGATGGTGATGTGTCCAACCTGCCGAGGGATGGTGATGTGTCAGTCTAACCTGCCGAGGGATGGTGATGTGTCAGTCTAACCTGCCGAGGGATGGTGATGTGTCAGTCTAACTTGTCGAGGGATGGTGATGTGTCAGTCTAACCTGCCGAGGGATGATGTGTCAGTCTAACCTGCCGAGGGATGGTGATGTGTCAGTCTAACCTGCCGAGGGATGGTGATGTCAGTCTAACCTGCCAAGGGATGGTGATGTGTCAGTCTAACTTGTCGAGGGATGGTGATGTGTCAGTCTAACCTGCCGAGGGATGGTGATGTGTCAGTCTAACCTGCCGAGGGATGGTGATGTGACAGTCTAACCTGCCGAGGGATGGTGATGTGTCAGTCTAACCTGCCGAGGGATGGTGATGTGTCAGCCTAACCTGCCGAGGGATGGTGATGCGTCAGTCTAACCTGCCGAGGGATGGTGATGTGTCAGTCTAACCTGCCGAGGGATGGTGATGTGTCAGTCTAACCTGCCGAGGGATGGTGATGTGTCAGTCTAACCTGCCGAGGGATAGTGATGTCAGTCTAACCTGCCGAGGGATGATTTGTCAGTCTAACCTGCCGAGGGATAGTGATGTCAGTCTAACCTGTCGAGGGATGGTGATGTGTCAGTCTAACCTGCCGAGGGATGGTGATGTGTCAGTCTAACCTGCCGAGGGATGATGTGTCAGTCTAACCTGCCGAGGGATGGTGATGTGTCAGTCTAACTTGTCGAGGGATGGTGATGTGTCAGTCTAACCTGCCGAGGGATGATGTGTCAGTCTAACCTGCCGAGGGATGGTGATGTGTCAGTCTAACCTGCCGAGGGATGGTGATGTGTCAGTCTAACCTGCCCAGGGATGGTGATGTGTCAGTCTAACTTGTCGAGGGATGGTGATGTGTCAGTCTAACCTGCCGAGGGATGGTGATGTGTCAGTCTAACCTGTCGAGGGATGGTGATGTGTCAGTCTAACCTGTCGAGGGATGGTGATGCGTCAGTCTAACCTGCCGAGGGATGGTGATGTGTCAGTCTAACCTGCCGAGGGATGATGTGTCAGTCTAACCTGCCGAGGGATGGTGATGTGTCAGTCTAACCTGCCGAGGGATAGTGATGTCAGCCTAACCTGCCGAGGGATGATGTGTCAGTCTAACCTGCCGAGGGATGGTGATGTGTCAGTATAACTTTCCGAGGGATGGTGATGTGTCAGTCTAACCTGTCGAGGGATGGTGATGTGTCAGTCTAACCTGCCGAGGGATGGTGATGTGTCAGTCTAACCTGCCGAGGGATGGTGATGTATCAGTCTAACCTGCCGAGGGATGGTAATGTGTCAGTCTAACTTGTCGAGGGATGGTGATGTGTCAGTCTAACCTGCCGAGGGATGGTGATGTGTCAGTCTAACCTGTCGAGGGATGGTGATGTGTCAGTCTAACCTGTCGAGGGATGGTGATGCGTCAGTCTAACCTGCCGAGGGATGGTGATGCGTCAGTCTAACCTGCCGAGGGATGGTGAAGTGTCAGTTTAACCTGTTGCCGAGGGATGGTGATGTGTCAGTCTAACCTGCCGAGGGATGGTGATGTGTCAGTCTAACCTGCCGAGTGATGGTGAGGTGTCAGTCTAACCTGTCGAGGGATGGTGATGTGTCAGTCTAACCTGCCGAGGGATGGTGATGTGTCAGTCTAACCTGCCGAGGGATGGTGAGGTGTCAGTCTAACCTGCCGAGGGATGGTGATGTGTCAGTCTAACCTGCCGAGGGATGGTGATGTGTCAGTCTAACCTGCCGAGAGATGGTGATGTGTCTAACCTGCCGAGGGATGGTGATGTGTCAGTCTAACCTGCCGAGGGATGGTGATGTGTCAGTCTAACCTGCCGAGGGATGGTGATGTGTCAGTCTAACTTGTCGAGGGATGGTGATGTGTCAGTCTAACCTGCCGAGGGATGATGTGTCAGTCTAACCTGCCGAGGGATGGTGATGTGTCAGTCTAACCTGCCGAGGGATGGTGATGTCAGTCTAACCTGCCGAGGGATGGTGATGTGTCAGTCTAACTTGTCGAGGGATGGTGATGTGTCAGTCTAACCTGCCGAGGGATGGTGATGTGTCAGTCTAACCTGCCGAGGGATGGTGATGTGTCAGTCTAACCTGCCGAGGGATGGTGATGTGTCAGTCTAACCTGCCGAGGGATGGTGATGTGTCAGCCTAACCTGCCGAGGGATGGTGATGCGTCAGTCTAACCTGCCGAGGGATGGTGATGTGTCAGTCTAACCTGCCGAGGGATGGTGATGTGTCAGTCTAACCTGCCGAGGGATGGTAAGGTGTCAGTCTAACCTGCCGAGGGATGGTGATGTGTCAGTCTAACCTGCCGAGGGATGGTGATGTGTCAGTCTAACCTGCCGAGGGATGGTGATGTGTCAGTCTAACCTGCCGAGGGATGGTGATGTGTCAGTCTAACCTGCCGAGGGATGGCGATGTGTCAGTCTAACCTGTTGCCGAGGGATGGTGATGTGTCAGTCTAACCTGCCGAGGGATGGTGATGTGTCAGCCTAACCTGCCGAGGGATGGTGATGTGTCAGTCTAACCTGCCGAGGGATGGTGATGCGTCAGTCTAACCTGTCGAGGGATGGTGATGTGTCAGCCTAACCTGCCGAGGGATGGTGATGTGTCAGTCTAACCTGTTGCCGAGGGATGGTGATGTGTCAGTCTAACCTGCCGAGGGATGGTGATGTGTCAGTCTAACCTGCCGAGGGATGGTGATGTGTCAGTCTAACCTGCCGAGGGATGGTGATGCGTCAGTCTAACCTGCCGAGGGATGGTGATGTGTCAGTCTAACCTGCCGAGGGATGGTGATGCGTCAGTCTAACCTGTCGAGGGATGGTGATGTGTCAGTCTAACCTGCCGAGGGATGGTGATGTGTCAGTCTAACCTGCCGAGGGATGGTGATGTGTCAGCCTAACCTGCCGAGGGATGGTGATGCGTCAGTCTAACCTGCCGAGGGATGGTGATGTGTCAGTCTAACCTGCCGAGGGATGGTGATGTGTCAGTCTAACCTGCCGAGGGATGGTGATGTGTCAGTCTAACCTGCCGAGGGATGGTGATGTGTCAGTCTAACCTGCCGAGGGATGGTGATGTGTCAGCCTAACCTGCCGAGGGATGGTGATGCGTCAGTCTAACCTGCCGAGGGATGGTGATGTGTCAGTCTAACCTGCCGAGGGATAGTGATGTCATTCTAACCTGCCGAGGGATGATTTGTCAGTCTAACCTGCCGAGGGATAGTGATGTCAGTCTAACCTGTCGAGGGATGGTGATGTGTCAGTCTAACCTGTTGCCGAGGGATGGTGATGTGTCAGTCTAACCTGCCGAGGGATGATGTGTCAGTCTAACCTGCCGAGGGATGGTGATGTGTCAGTCTAACTTGTCGAGGGATGGTGATGTGTCAGTCTAACCTGCCGAGGGATGTGTCAGTCTAACCTGCCGAGGGATGGTGATGTGTCAGTCTAACCTGCCGAGGGATGGTGATGTGTCAGTCTAACCTGCCGAGGGATGATGTGTCAGTCTAACTTGTCGAGGGATGGTGATGTGTCAGTCTAACCTGCCGAGGGATGGTGATGTGTCAGTCTAACCTGTCGAGGGATGGTGATGCGTCAGTCTAACCTGCCGAGGGATGGTGATGTGTCAGTCTAACCTGCCGAGGGATGATGTGTCAGTCTAACCTGCCGAGGGATGGTGATGTGTCAGTCTAACCTGCCGAGGGATAGTGATGTCAGCCTAACCTGCCGAGGGATGATGTGTCAGTCTAACCTGCCGAGGGATGGTGATGTGTCAGTCTAACTTGTCGATGGATGGTGATGTGTCAGTCTAACCTGCCGAGGGATGGTGATGTGTCAGTCTAACCTGTCGAGGGATGGTGATGTGTCAGTCTAACCTGTCGAGGGATGGTGATGCGTCAGTCTAACCTGCCGAGGGATGGTGAAGTGTCAGTCTAACCTGCCGAGGGATGGTGAAGTGTCAGTCTAACCTGTTGCCGAGGGATGGTGATGTGTCAGTCTAACCTACCGAGGGATGGTGATGTGTCAGTCTAACCTGCCGAGGGATGGTAAGGTGTCAGTCTAACCTGCCGAGGGATGGTGATGTGTCAGTCTAACCTGCCGAGGGATGGTGATGTGTCAGTCTAACCTGCCGAGGGATGGTGATGTGTCAGTCTAACCTGCCGAGGGATGGTGAGGTGTCAGTCTAACCTGCCGAGGGATGGTGATGTGTCAGTCTAACCTGCCGAGGGATGGTGATGTGTCAGTCTAACCTGCCGAGAGATGGTGATGTGTCTAACCTGCCGAGGGATGGTGATGTGTCAGTCTAACCTGCCGAGGGATGGTGATGTGTCAGTCTAACCTGCCGAGAGATGGTGATGTGTCTAACCTGCCGAGGGATGGTGATGTGTCAGTCTAACCTGCCGAGGGATGGTGATGTGTCAGTCTAACCTGCCGAGGGATGGTGATGTGTCAGTCTAACTTGTCGAGGGATGGTGATGTGTCAGTCTAACCTGCCGAGGGATGATGTGTCAGTCTAACCTGCCGAGGGATAGTGATGTGTCAGTCTAACCTGCCGAGGGATGGTGATGTCAGTCTAACCTGCCGAGGGATGGTGATGTGTCAGTCTAACTTGTCGAGGGATGGTGATGTGTCAGTCTAACCTGCCGAGGGATGGTGATGTGTCAGTCTAACCTGCCGAGGGATGGTGATGTGTCAGTCTAACCTGCCGAGGGATGGTGATGTGTCAGTCTAACCTGCCGAGGGATGGTGATGTGTCAGCCTAACCTGCCGAGGGATGGTGATGCGTCAGTCTAACCTGCCGAGGGATGGTGATGTGTCAGTCTAACCTGCCGAGGGATGGTGATGTGTCAGTCTAACCTGCCGAGGGATGGTGATGTGTCAGTCTAACCTGCCGAGGGATAGTGATGTCAGTCTAACCTGCCGAGGGATGATTTGTCAGTCTAACCTGCCGAGGGATAGTGATGTCAGTCTAACCTGTCGAGGGATGGTGATGTGTCAGTCTAACCTGCCGAGGGATGGTGATGTGTCAGTCTAACCTGCCGAGGGATGATGTGTCAGTCTAACCTGCCGAGGGATGGTGATGTGTCAGTCTAACTTGTCGAGGGATGGTGATGTGTCAGTCTAACCTGCCGAGGGATGATGTGTCAGTCTAACCTGCCGAGGGATGGTGATGTGTCAGTCTAACCTGCCGAGGGATGGTGATGTGTCAGTCTAACCTGCCGAGGGATGGTGATGTGTCAGTCTAACTTGTCGAGGGATGGTGATGTGTCAGTCTAACCTGCCGAGGGATGGTGATGTGTCAGTCTAACCTGTCGAGGGATGGTGATGTGTCAGTCTAACCTGTCGAGGGATGGTGATGCGTCAGTCTAACCTGCCGAGGGATGGTGATGTGTCAGTCTAACCTGCCGAGGGATGATGTGTCAGTCTAACCTGCCGAGGGATGGTGATGTGTCAGTCTAACCTACCGAGGGATAGTGATGTCAGCCTAACCTGCCGAGGGATGATGTGTCAGTCTAACCTGCCGAGGGATGGTGATGTGTCAGTCTAACCTGCCGAGGGATGGTGATGTGTCAGTCTAACCTGTCGAGGGATGGTGATGTGTCAGTCTAACCTGCCGAGGGATGGTGATGTGTCAGTCTAACCTGCCGAGGGATGGTGATGTGTCAGTCTAACCTGCCGAGGGATGGTGATGTGTCAGTCTAACTTGTCGAGGGATGGTGATGTGTCAGTCTAACCTGCCGAGGGATGGTGATGTGTCAGTCTAACCTGTCGAGGGATGGTGATGTGTCAGTCTAACCTGTCGAGGGATGGTGATGCGTCAGTCTAACCTGCCGAGGGATGGTGATGCGTCAGTCTAACCTGCCGAGGGATGGTGAAGTGTCAGTTTAACCTGTTGCCGAGGGATGGTGATGTGTCAGTCTAACCTGCCGAGGGATGGTGATGTGTCAGTCTAACCTGCCGAGTGATGGTAAGGTGTCAGTCTAACCTGTCGAGGGATGGTGATGTGTCAGTCTAACCTGCCGAGGGATGGTGATGTGTCAGTCTAACCTGCCGAGGGATGGTGAGGTGTCAGTCTAACCTGCCGAGGGATGGTGATGTGTCAGTCTAACCTGCCGAGGGATGGTGATGTGTCAGTCTAACCTGCCGAGAGATGGTGATGTGTCTAACCTGCCGAGGGATGGTGATGTGTCAGTCTAACCCGCCGAGGGATGGTGAAGTGTCAGTCTAACCTGCCGAGGGATGGTGAAGTGTCAGTCTAACCTGTTGCCGAGGGATGGTGATGTGTCAGTCTAACCTACCGAGGGATGGTGATGTGTCAGTCTAACCTGCCGAGGGATGGTAAGGTGTCAGTCTAACCTGCCGAGGGATGGTGATGTGTCAGTCTAACCTGCCGAGGGATGGTGATGTGTCAGTCTAACCTGCCGAGGGATGGTGATGTGTCAGTCTAACCTGCCGAGGGATGGTGAGGTGTCAGTCTAACCTGCCGAGGGATGGTGATGTGTCAGTCTAACCTGCCGAGGGATGGTGATGTGTCAGTCTAACCTGCCGAGAGATGGTGATGTGTCTAACCTGCCGAGGGATGGTGATGTGTCAGTCTAACCTGCCGAGGGATGGTGATGTGTCAGTCTACCTTGCCGAGAGATGGTTATGTGTCTAACCTGCCGAGGGATGGTGATGTGTCAGTCTAACCTGCCGAGGGATGGTGATGTGTCAGTCTAACCTGCCGAGGGATGGTGATGTGTCAGTCTAACTTGTCGAGGGATGGTGATGTGTCAGTCTAACCTGCCGAGGGATGATGTGTCAGTCTAACCTGCCGAGGGATGGTGATGTCAGTCTAACCTGCCGAGGGATGGTGATGTCAGTCTAACCTGCCGAGGGATGGTGATGTGTCAGTCTAACTTGTCGAGGGATGGTGATGTGTCAGTCTAACCTGCCGAGGGATGGTGATGTGTCAGTCTAACCTGCCGAGGGATGGTGATGTGACAGTCTAACCTGCCGAGGGATGGTGAGGTGTCAGTCTAACCTGCCGAGGGATGGTGATGTGTCAGCCTAACCTGCCGAGGGATGGTGATGCGTCAGTCTAACCTGCCGAGGGATGGTGATGTGTCAGTCTAACCTGCCGAGGGATGGTGATGTGTCAGTCTAACCTGCCGAGGGATGGTGAAGTGTCAGTCTAACCTGTTGCCGAGGGATGGTGATGTGTCAGTCTAACCTACCGAGGGATGGTGATGTGTCAGTCTAACCTGCCGAGGGATGGTAAGGTGTCAGTCTAACCTGCCGAGGGATGGTGATGTGTCAGTCTAACCTGCCGAGGGATGGTGATGTGTCAGTCTAACCTGCCGAGGGATGGTGATGTGTCAGTCTAACCTGCCGAGGGATGGTGATGTGTCAGTCTAACCTGCCGAGGGATGGTGAGGTGTCAGTCTAACCTGCCGAGGGATGGTGATGTGTCAGTCTAACCTGCCGAGGGATGGTGATGTGTCAGTCTAACCTGCCGAGAGATGGTGATGTGTCTAACCTGCCGAGGGATGGTGATGTGTCAGTCTAACCTGCCGAGGGATGGTGATGTGTCAGTCTAACCTGCCGAGAGATGGTGATGTGTCTAACCTGCCGAGGGATGGTGATGTGTCAGTCTAACCTGCCGAGGGATGGTGATGTGTCAGTCTAACCTGCCGAGGGATGGTGATGTGTCAGTCTAACTTGTCGAGGGATGGTGATGTGTCAGTCTAACCTGCCGAGGGATGATGTGTCAGTCTAACCTGCCGAGGGATGGTGATGTGTCAGTCTAACTTGTCGAGGGATGGTGATGTGTCAGTCTAACCTGCCGAGGGATGATGTGTCAGTCTAACCTGCCGAGGGATGGTGATGTGTCAGTCTAACCTGCCGAGGGATGGTGATGTCAGTCTAACCTGCCGAGGGATGGTGATGTGTCAGTCTAACTTGTCGAGGGATGGTGATGTGTCAGTCTAACCTGCCGAGGGATGGTGATGTGTCAGTCTAACCTGCCGAGGGATGGTGATGTGTCAGTCTAACCTGCCGAGGGATGGTGATGTGTCAGTCTAACCTGCCGAGGGATGGTGATGTGTCAGCCTAACCTGCCGAGGGATGGTGATGCGTCAGTCTAACCTGCCGAGGGATGGTGATGTGTCAGTCTAACCTGCCGAGGGATGGTGATGTGTCAGTCTAACCTGCCGAGGGATGGTGATGTGTCAGTCTAACCTGCCGAGGGATAGTGATGTCAGTCTAACCTGCCGAGGGATGGTGATGTGTCAGTCTAACCTGCCGAGGGATGATGTGTCAGTCTAACCTGCCGAGGGATGGTGATGTGTCAGTCTAACTTGTCGAGGGATGGTGATGTGTCAGTCTAACCTGCCGAGGGATGATGTGTCAGTCTAACCTGCCGAGGGATGGTGATGTGTCAGTCTAACCTGCCGAGGGATGGTGATGTGTCAGTCTAACCTGCCGAGGGATGGTGATGTGTCAGTCTAACCTGCCGAGGGATGATGTGTCAGTCTAACTTGTCGAGGGATGGTGATGTGTCAGTCTAACCTGCCGAGGGATGGTGATTTGTCAGTCTAACCTGTCGAGGGATGGTGACGCGTCAGTCTAACCTGCAGAGGGATGGTGATGTGTCAGTCTAACCTGCCGAGGGATGATGTGTCAGTCTAACCTGCCGAGGGATGGTGATGTGTCAGTCTAACCTGCCGAGGGATAGTGATGTCAGCCTAACCTGCCGAGGGATGATGTGTCAGTCTAACCTGCCGAGGGATGGTGATGTGTCAGTCTAACCTGCCGAGGGATGGTGATGTGTCAGTCTAACCTGTCGAGGGATGGTGATGTGTCAGTCTAACCTGCCGAGGGATGGTGATGTGTCAGTCTAACCTGCCGAGGGATGGTGATGTGTCAGTCTAACCTGCCGAGGGATGGTGATGTGTCAGTCTAACTTGTCGATGGATGGTGATGTGTCAGTCTAACCTGCCGAGGGATGGTGATGTGTCAGTCTAACCTGTCGAGGGATGGTGATGTGTCAGTCTAACCTGTCGAGGGATGGTGATGCGTCAGTCTAACCTGCCGAGGGATGGTGAAGTGTCAGTCTAACCTGCCGAGGGATGGTGAAGTGTCAGTCTAACCTGTTGCCGAGGGATGGTGATGTGTCAGTCTAACCTACCGAGGGATGGTGATGTGTCAGTCTAACCTGCCGAGGGATGGTAAGGTGTCAGTCTAACCTGCCGAGGGATGGTGATGTGTCAGTCTAACCTGCCGAGGGATGGTGATGTGTCAGTCTAACCTGCCGAGGGATGGTGATGTGTCAGTCTAACCTGCCGAGGGATGGTGAGGTGTCAGTCTAACCTGCCGAGGGATGGTGATGTGTCAGTCTAACCTGCCGAGGGATGGTGATGTGTCAGTCTAACCTGCCGAGAGATGGTGATGTGTCTAACCTGCCGAGGGATGGTGATGTGTCAGTCTAACCTGCCGAGGGATGGTGATGTGTCAGTCTAACCTGCCGAGAGATGGTGATGTGTCTAACCTGCCGAGGGATGGTGATGTGTCAGTCTAACCTGCCGAGGGATGGTGATGTGTCAGTCTAACCTGCCGAGGGATGGTGATGTGTCAGTCTAACTTGTCGAGGGATGGTGATGTGTCAGTCTAACCTGCCGAGGGATGATGTGTCAGTCTAACCTGCCGAGGGATGGTGATGTGTCAGTCTAACCTGCCGAGGGATGGTGATGTCAGTCTAACCTGCCGAGGGATGGTGATGTGTCAGTCTAACTTGTCGAGGGATGGTGATGTGTCAGTCTAACCTGCCGAGGGATGGTGATGTGTCAGTCTAACCTGCCGAGGGATGGTGATGTCAGTCTAACCTGCCGAGGGATGGTGATGTGTCAGTCTAACCTGCCGAGGGATGGTGATGTGTCAGCCTAACCTGCCGAGGGATGGTGATGCGTCAGTCTAACCTGCCGAGGGATGGTGATGTGTCAGTCTAACCTGCCGAGGGATGGTGATGTGTCAGTCTAACCTGCCGAGGGATGGTGATGTGTCAGTCTAACCTGCCGAGGGATAGTGATGTCAGTCTAACCTGCCGAGGGATGATTTGTCAGTCTAACCTGCCGAGGGATAGTGATGTCAGTCTAACCTGTCGAGGGATGGTGATGTGTCAGTCTAACCTGCCGAGGGATGGTGATGTGTCAGTCTAACCTGCCGAGGGATGATGTGTCAGTCTAACCTGCCGAGGGATGGTGATGTGTCAGTCTAACTTGTCGAGGGATGGTGATGTGTCAGTCTAACCTGCCGAGGGATGATGTGTCAGTCTAACCTGCCGAGGGATGGTGATGTGTCAGTCTAACCTGCCGAGGGATGGTGATGTGTCAGTCTAACCTGCCGAGGGATGGTGATGTGTCAGTCTAACTTGTCGAGGGATGGTGATGTGTCAGTCTAACCTGCCGAGGGATGGTGATGTGTCAGTCTAACCTGTCGAGGGATGGTGATGTGTCAGTCTAACCTGTCGAGGGATGGTGATGCGTCAGTCTAACCTGCCGAGGGATGGTGATGTGTCAGTCTAACCTGCCGAGGGATGATGTGTCAGTCTAACCTGCCGAGGGATGGTGATGTGTCAGTCTAACCTGCCGAGGGATAGTGATGTCAGCCTAACCTGCCGAGGGATGATGTGTCAGTCTAACCTGCCGAGGGATGGTGATGTGTCAGTCTAACCTGCCGAGGGATGGTGATGTGTCAGTCTAACCTGTCGAGGGATGGTGATGTGTCAGTCTAACCTGCCGAGGGATGGTGATGTGTCAGTCTAACCTGCCGAGGGATGGTGATGTGTCAGTCTAACCTGCCGAGGGATGGTGATGTGTCAGTCTAACTTGTCGAGGGATGGTGATGTGTCAGTCTAACCTGCCGAGGGATGGTGATGTGTCAGTCTAACCTGTCGAGGGATGGTGATGTGTCAGTCTAACCTGTCGAGGGATGGTGATGCGTCAGTCTAACCTGCCGAGGGATGGTGATGCGTCAGTCTACCCTGCCGAGGGATGGTGAAGTGTCAGTTTAACCTGTTGCCGAGGGATGGTGATGTGTCAGTCTAACCTGCCGAGGGATGGTGATGTGTCAGTCTAACCTGCCGAGTGATGGTGAGGTGTCAGTCTAACCTGCCGAGGGATGGTGATGTGTCAGTCTAACCTGCCGAGGGATGGTGAAGTGTCAGTCTAACCTGCCGAGGGATGGTGAAGTGTCAGTCTAACCTGTTGCCGAGGGATGGTGATGTGTCAGTCTAACCTACCGAGGGATGGTGATGTGTCAGTCTAACCTGCCGAGGGATGGTAAGGTGTCAGTCTAACCTGCCGAGGGATGGTGATGTGTCAGTCTAACCTGCCGAGGGATGGTGATGTGTCAGTCTAACCTGCCGAGGGATGGTGATGTGTCAGTCTAACCTGCCGAGGGATGGTGAGGTGTCAGTCTAACCTGCCGAGGGATGGTGATGTGTCAGTCTAACCTGCCGAGGGATGGTGATGTGTCAGTCTAACCTGCCGAGAGATGGTGATGTGTCTAACCTGCCGAGGGATGGTGATGTGTCAGTCTAACCTGCCGAGGGATGGTGATGTGTCAGTCTACCCTGCCGAGAGATGGTGATGTGTCCAACCTGCCGAGGGATGGTGATGTGTCAGTCTAACCTGCCGAGGGATGGTGATGTGTCAGTCTAACCTGCCGAGGGATGGTGATGTGTCAGTCTAACTTGTCGAGGGATGGTGATGTGTCAGTCTAACCTGCCGAGGGATGATGTGTCAGTCTAACCTGCCGAGGGATGGTGATGTGTCAGTCTAACCTGCCGAGGGATGGTGATGTCAGTCTAACCTGCCGAGGGATGGTGATGTGTCAGTCTAACTTGTCGAGGGATGGTGATGTGTCAGTCTAACCTGCCGAGGGATGGTGATGTGTCAGTCTAACCTGCCGAGGGATGGTGATGTGACAGTCTAACCTGCCGAGGGATGGTGATGTGTCAGTCTAACCTGCCGAGGGATGGTGATGTGTCAGCCTAACCTGCCGAGGGATGGTGATGCGTCAGTCTAACCTGCCGAGGGATGGTGATGTGTCAGTCTAACCTGCCGAGGGATGGTGATGTGTCAGTCTAACCTGCCGAGGGATGGTGATGTGTCAGTCTAACCTGCCGAGGGATAGTGATGTCAGTCTAACCTGCCGAGGGATGATTTGTCAGTCTAACCTGCCGAGGGATAGTGATGTCAGTCTAACCTGTCGAGGGATGGTGATGTGTCAGTCTAACCTGCCGAGGGATGGTGATGTGTCAGTCTAACCTGCCGAGGGATGATGTGTCAGTCTAACCTGCCGAGGGATGGTGATGTGTCAGTCTAACTTGTCGAGGGATGGTGATGTGTCAGTCTAACCTGCCGAGGGATGATGTGTCAGTCTAACCTGCCGAGGGATGGTGATGTGTCAGTCTAACCTGCCGAGGGATGGTGATGTGTCAGTCTAACCTGCCCAGGGATGGTGATGTGTCAGTCTAACTTGTCGAGGGATGGTGATGTGTCAGTCTAACCTGCCGAGGGATGGTGATGTGTCAGTCTAACCTGTCGAGGGATGGTGATGTGTCAGTCTAACCTGTCGAGGGATGGTGATGCGTCAGTCTAACCTGCCGAGGGATGGTGATGTGTCAGTCTAACCTG
Source organism: Chirona hameri (assembly GCA_036785665.1). Lineage (NCBI taxonomy): Eukaryota > Metazoa > Arthropoda > Thecostraca > Balanomorpha > Balanidae > Chirona > Chirona hameri. Next base: position 98,041 of record JAXIVJ010002079.1, read on the forward strand.
CCGAGGGATGATGTGTCAGTCTAACCTGCCGAGGGATGGTGATGTGTCAGTCTAACCTGCCGAGGGATAGTGATGTCAGCCTAACCTGCCGAGGGATGATGTGTCAGTCTAACCTGCCGAGGGATGGTGATGTGTCAGTATAACTTTCCGAGGGATGGTGATGTGTCAGTCTAACCTGTCGAGGGATGGTGATGTGTCAGTCTAACCTGCCGAGGGATGGTGATGTGTCAGTCTAACCTGCCGAGGGATGGTGATGTATCAGTCTAACCTGCCGAGGGATGGTAATGTGTCAGTCTAACTTGTCGAGGGATGGTGATGTGTCAGTCTAACCTGCCGAGGGATGGTGATGTGTCAGTCTAACCTGTCGAGGGATGGTGATGTGTCAGTCTAACCTGTCGAGGGATGGTGATGCGTCAGTCTAACCTGCCGAGGGATGGTGATGCGTCAGTCTAACCTGCCGAGGGATGGTGAAGTGTCAGTTTAACCTGTTGCCGAGGGATGGTGATGTGTCAGTCTAACCTGCCGAGGGATGGTGATGTGTCAGTCTAACCTGCCGAGTGATGGTGAGGTGTCAGTCTAACCTGTCGAGGGATGGTGATGTGTCAGTCTAACCTGCCGAGGGATGGTGATGTGTCAGTCTAACCTGCCGAGGGATGGTGAGGTGTCAGTCTAACCTGCCGAGGGATGGTGATGTGTCAGTCTAACCTGCCGAGGGATGGTGATGTGTCAGTCTAACCTGCCGAGAGATGGTGATGTGTCTAACCTGCCGAGGGATGGTGATGTGTCAGTCTAACCTGCCGAGGGATGGTGATGTGTCAGTCTAACCTGCCGAGGGATGGTGATGTGTCAGTCTAACTTGTCGAGGGATGGTGATGTGTCAGTCTAACCTGCCGAGGGATGATGTGTCAGTCTAACCTGCCGAGGGATGGTGATGTCAGTCTAACCTGCCGAGGGATGGTGATGTGTCAGTCTAACTTGTCGAGGGATGGTGATGTGTCAGTCTAACCTGCCGAGGGATGGTGATGTGTCAGTCTAACCTGCCGAGGGATGGTGATGTGTCAGTCTAACCTGCCGAGGGATGGTGATGTGTCAGTCTAACCTGCCGAGGGATGGTGATGTGTCAGCCTAACCTGCCGAGGGATGGTGATGCGTCAGTCTAACCTGCCGAGGGATGGTGATGTGTCAGTCTAACCTGCCGAGGGATGGTGATGTGTCAGTCTAACCTGCCGAGGGATGGTAAGGTGTCAGTCTAACCTGCCGAGGGATGGTGATGTGTCAGTCTAACCTGCCGAGGGATGGTGATGTGTCAGTCTAACCTGCCGAGGGATGGTGATGTGTCAGTCTAACCTGCCGAGGGATGGTGATGTGTCAGTCTAACCTGCCGAGGGATGGCGATGTGTCAGTCTAACCTGTTGCCGAGGGATGGTGATGTGTCAGTCTAACCTGCCGAGGGATGGTGATGTGTCAGCCTAACCTGCCGAGGGATGGTGATGTGTCAGTCTAACCTGCCGAGGGATGGTGATGCGTCAGTCTAACCTGTCGAGGGATGGTGATGTGTCAGCCTAACCTGCCGAGGGATGGTGATGTGTCAGTCTAACCTGTTGCCGAGGGATGGTGATGTGTCAGTCTAACCTGCCGAGGGATGGTGATGTGTCAGTCTAACCTGCCGAGGGATGGTGATGTGTCAGTCTAACCTGCCGAGGGATGGTGATGCGTCAGTCTAACCTGCCGAGGGATGGTGATGTGTCAGTCTAACCTGCCGAGGGATGGTGATGCGTCAGTCTAACCTGTCGAGGGATGGTGATGTGTCAGTCTAACCTGCCGAGGGATGGTGATGTGTCAGTCTAACCTGCCGAGGGATGGTGATGTGTCAGCCTAACCTGCCGAGGGATGGTGATGCGTCAGTCTAACCTGCCGAGGGATGGTGATGTGTCAGTCTAACCTGCCGAGGGATGGTGATGTGTCAGTCTAACCTGCCGAGGGATGGTGATGTGTCAGTCTAACCTGCCGAGGGATGGTGATGTGTCAGTCTAACCTGCCGAGGGATGGTGATGTGTCAGCCTAACCTGCCGAGGGATGGTGATGCGTCAGTCTAACCTGCCGAGGGATGGTGATGTGTCAGTCTAACCTGCCGAGGGATAGTGATGTCATTCTAACCTGCCGAGGGATGATTTGTCAGTCTAACCTGCCGAGGGATAGTGATGTCAGTCTAACCTGTCGAGGGATGGTGATGTGTCAGTCTAACCTGTTGCCGAGGGATGGTGATGTGTCAGTCTAACCTGCCGAGGGATGATGTGTCAGTCTAACCTGCCGAGGGATGGTGATGTGTCAGTCTAACTTGTCGAGGGATGGTGATGTGTCAGTCTAACCTGCCGAGGGATGTGTCAGTCTAACCTGCCGAGGGATGGTGATGTGTCAGTCTAACCTGCCGAGGGATGGTGATGTGTCAGTCTAACCTGCCGAGGGATGATGTGTCAGTCTAACTTGTCGAGGGATGGTGATGTGTCAGTCTAACCTGCCGAGGGATGGTGATGTGTCAGTCTAACCTGTCGAGGGATGGTGATGCGTCAGTCTAACCTGCCGAGGGATGGTGATGTGTCAGTCTAACCTGCCGAGGGATGATGTGTCAGTCTAACCTGCCGAGGGATGGTGATGTGTCAGTCTAACCTGCCGAGGGATAGTGATGTCAGCCTAACCTGCCGAGGGATGATGTGTCAGTCTAACCTGCCGAGGGATGGTGATGTGTCAGTCTAACTTGTCGATGGATGGTGATGTGTCAGTCTAACCTGCCGAGGGATGGTGATGTGTCAGTCTAACCTGTCGAGGGATGGTGATGTGTCAGTCTAACCTGTCGAGGGATGGTGATGCGTCAGTCTAACCTGCCGAGGGATGGTGAAGTGTCAGTCTAACCTGCCGAGGGATGGTGAAGTGTCAGTCTAACCTGTTGCCGAGGGATGGTGATGTGTCAGTCTAACCTACCGAGGGATGGTGATGTGTCAGTCTAACCTGCCGAGGGATGGTAAGGTGTCAGTCTAACCTGCCGAGGGATGGTGATGTGTCAGTCTAACCTGCCGAGGGATGGTGATGTGTCAGTCTAACCTGCCGAGGGATGGTGATGTGTCAGTCTAACCTGCCGAGGGATGGTGAGGTGTCAGTCTAACCTGCCGAGGGATGGTGATGTGTCAGTCTAACCTGCCGAGGGATGGTGATGTGTCAGTCTAACCTGCCGAGAGATGGTGATGTGTCTAACCTGCCGAGGGATGGTGATGTGTCAGTCTAACCTGCCGAGGGATGGTGATGTGTCAGTCTAACCTGCCGAGAGATGGTGATGTGTCTAACCTGCCGAGGGATGGTGATGTGTCAGTCTAACCTGCCGAGGGATGGTGATGTGTCAGTCTAACCTGCCGAGGGATGGTGATGTGTCAGTCTAACTTGTCGAGGGATGGTGATGTGTCAGTCTAACCTGCCGAGGGATGATGTGTCAGTCTAACCTGCCGAGGGATAGTGATGTGTCAGTCTAACCTGCCGAGGGATGGTGATGTCAGTCTAACCTGCCGAGGGATGGTGATGTGTCAGTCTAACTTGTCGAGGGATGGTGATGTGTCAGTCTAACCTGCCGAGGGATGGTGATGTGTCAGTCTAACCTGCCGAGGGATGGTGATGTGTCAGTCTAACCTGCCGAGGGATGGTGATGTGTCAGTCTAACCTGCCGAGGGATGGTGATGTGTCAGCCTAACCTGCCGAGGGATGGTGATGCGTCAGTCTAACCTGCCGAGGGATGGTGATGTGTCAGTCTAACCTGCCGAGGGATGGTGATGTGTCAGTCTAACCTGCCGAGGGATGGTGATGTGTCAGTCTAACCTGCCGAGGGATAGTGATGTCAGTCTAACCTGCCGAGGGATGATTTGTCAGTCTAACCTGCCGAGGGATAGTGATGTCAGTCTAACCTGTCGAGGGATGGTGATGTGTCAGTCTAACCTGCCGAGGGATGGTGATGTGTCAGTCTAACCTGCCGAGGGATGATGTGTCAGTCTAACCTGCCGAGGGATGGTGATGTGTCAGTCTAACTTGTCGAGGGATGGTGATGTGTCAGTCTAACCTGCCGAGGGATGATGTGTCAGTCTAACCTGCCGAGGGATGGTGATGTGTCAGTCTAACCTGCCGAGGGATGGTGATGTGTCAGTCTAACCTGCCGAGGGATGGTGATGTGTCAGTCTAACTTGTCGAGGGATGGTGATGTGTCAGTCTAACCTGCCGAGGGATGGTGATGTGTCAGTCTAACCTGTCGAGGGATGGTGATGTGTCAGTCTAACCTGTCGAGGGATGGTGATGCGTCAGTCTAACCTGCCGAGGGATGGTGATGTGTCAGTCTAACCTGCCGAGGGATGATGTGTCAGTCTAACCTGCCGAGGGATGGTGATGTGTCAGTCTAACCTGCCGAGGGATAGTGATGTCAGCCTAACCTGCCGAGGGATGATGTGTCAGTCTAACCTGCCGAGGGATGGTGATGTGTCAGTCTAACCTGCCGAGGGATGGTGATGTGTCAGTCTAACCTGTCGAGGGATGGTGATGTGTCAGTCTAACCTGCCGAGGGATGGTGATGTGTCAGTCTAACCTGCCGAGGGATGGTGATGTGTCAGTCTAACCTGCCGAGGGATGGTGATGTGTCAGTCTAACTTGTCGAGGGATGGTGATGTGTCAGTCTAACCTGCCGAGGGATGGTGATGTGTCAGTCTAACCTGTCGAGGGATGGTGATGTGTCAGTCTAACCTGTCGAGGGATGGTGATGCGTCAGTCTAACCTGCCGAGGGATGGTGATGCGTCAGTCTAACCTGCCGAGGGATGGTGAAGTGTCAGTTTAACCTGTTGCCGAGGGATGGTGATGTGTCAGTCTAACCTGCCGAGGGATGGTGATGTGTCAGTCTAACCTGCCGAGTGATGGTAAGGTGTCAGTCTAACCTGTCGAGGGATGGTGATGTGTCAGTCTAACCTGCCGAGGGATGGTGATGTGTCAGTCTAACCTGCCGAGGGATGGTGAGGTGTCAGTCTAACCTGCCGAGGGATGGTGATGTGTCAGTCTAACCTGCCGAGGGATGGTGATGTGTCAGTCTAACCTGCCGAGAGATGGTGATGTGTCTAACCTGCCGAGGGATGGTGATGTGTCAGTCTAACCTGCCGAGGGATGGTGAAGTGTCAGTCTAACCTGCCGAGGGATGGTGAAGTGTCAGTCTAACCTGTTGCCGAGGGATGGTGATGTGTCAGTCTAACCTACCGAGGGATGGTGATGTGTCAGTCTAACCTGCCGAGGGATGGTAAGGTGTCAGTCTAACCTGCCGAGGGATGGTGATGTGTCAGTCTAACCTGCCGAGGGATGGTGATGTGTCAGTCTAACCTGCCGAGGGATGGTGATGTGTCAGTCTAACCTGCCGAGGGATGGTGAGGTGTCAGTCTAACCTGCCGAGGGATGGTGATGTGTCAGTCTAACCTGCCGAGGGATGGTGATGTGTCAGTCTAACCTGCCGAGAGATGGTGATGTGTCTAACCTGCCGAGGGATGGTGATGTGTCAGTCTAACCTGCCGAGGGATGGTGATGTGTCAGTCTACCCTGCCGAGAGATGGTGATGTGTCTAACCTGCCGAGGGATGGTGATGTGTCAGTCTAACCTGCCGAGGGATGGTGATGTGTCAGTCTAACCTGCCGAGGGATGGTGATGTGTCAGTCTAACTTGTCGAGGGATGGTGATGTGTCAGTCTAACCTGCCGAGGGATGGTGATGTCAGTCTAACCTGCCGAGGGATGGTGATGTCAGTCTAACCTGCCGAGGGATGGTGATGTGTCAGTCTAACTTGTCGAGGGATGGTGATGTGTCAGTCTAACCTGCCGAGGGATGGTGATGTGTCAGTCTAACCTGCCGAGGGATGGTGATGTGACAGTCTAACCTGCCGAGGGATGGTGAGGTGTCAGTCTAACCTGCCGAGGGATGGTGATGTGTCAGCCTAACCTGCCGAGGGATGGTGATGCGTCAGTCTAACCTGCCGAGGGATGGTGATGTGTCAGTCTAACCTGCCGAGGGATGGTGATGTGTCAGTCTAACCTGCCGAGGGATGGTGATGTGTCAGTCTAACCTGCCGAGGGATAGTGATGTCAGTATAACCTGCCGAGGGATGATTTGTCAGTCTAACCTGCCGAGGGATAGTGATGTCAGTCTAACCTGTCGAGGGATGGTGATGTGTCAGTCTAACCTGCCGAGGGATGGTGATGTGTCAGTCTAACCTGCCGAGGGATGATGTGTCAGTCTAACCTGCCGAGGGATGGTGATGTGTCAGTCTAACTTGTCGAGGGATGGTGATGTGTCAGTCTAACCTGCCGAGGGATGATGTGTCAGTCTAACCTGCCGAGGGATGGTGATGTGTCAGTCTAACCTGCCGAGGGATGGTGATGTGTCAGTCTAACCTGCCCAGGGATGGTGATGTGTCAGTCTAACTTGTCGAGGGATGGTGATGTGTCAGTCTAACCTGCCGAGGGATGGTGATGTGTCAGTCTAACCTGTCGAGGGATGGTGATGTGTCAGTCTAACCTGTCGAGGGATGGTGATGCGTCAGTCTAACCTGCCGAGGGATGGTGATGTGTCAGTCTAACCTGCCGAGGGATGATGTGTCAGTCTAACCTGCCGAGGGATGGTGATGTGTCAGTCTAACCTGCCGAGGGATAGTGATGTCAGCCTAACCTGCCGAGGGATGATGTGTCAGTCTAACCTGCCGAGGGATGGTGATGTGTCAGTCTAACCTTCCGAGGGATGGTGATGTGTCAGTCTAACCTGTCGAGGGATGGTGATGTGTCAGTCTAACCTGCCGAGGGATGGTGATGTGTCAGTCTAACCTGCCGAGGGATGGTGATGTGTCAGTCTAACCTGCCGAGGGATGGTAATGTGTCAGTCTAACTTGTCGAGGGATGGTGATGTGTCAGTCTAACCTGCCGAGGGATGGTGATGTGTCAGTCTAACCTGTCGAGGGATGGTGATGTGTCAGTCTAACCTGTCGAGGGATGGTGATGCGTCAGTCTAACCTGCCGAGGGATGGTGATGCGTCAGTCTAACCTGCCGAGGGATGGTGAAGTGTCAGTTTAACCTGTTGCCGAGGGATGGTGACGTGTCAGTCTAACCTGCCGAGGGATGGTGATGTGTCAGTCTAACCTGCCGAGTGATGGTGAGGTGTCAGTCTAACCTGTCGAGGGATGGTGATGTGTCAGTCTAACCTGCCGAGGGATGGTGATGTGTCAGTCTAACCTGCCGAGGGATGGTGAGGTGTCAGTCTAACCTGCCGAGGGATGGTGATGTGTCAGTCTAACCTGCCGAGGGATGGTGATGTGTCAGTCTAACCTGCCGAGAGATGGTGATGTGTCTAACCTGCCGAGGGATGGTGATGTGTCAGTCTAACCTGCCGAGGGATGGTGATGTGTCAGTCTAACCTGCCGAGGGATGGTGATGTGTCAGTCTAACTTGTCGAGGGATGGTGATGTGTCAGTCTAACCTGCCGAGGGATGATGTGTCAGTCTAACCTGCCGAGGGATGGTGATGTGTCAGTCTAACCTGCCGAGGGATGGTGATGTCAGTCTAACCTGCCGAGGGATGGTGATGTGTCAGTCTAACTTGTCGAGGGATGGTGATGTGTCAGTCTAACCTGCCGAGGGATGGTGATGTGTCAGTCTAACCTGCCGAGGGATGGTGATGTGTCAGTCTAACCTGCCGAGGGATGGTGATGTGTCAGTCTAACCTGCCGAGGGATGGTGATGTGTCAGCCTAACCTGCCGAGGGATGGTGATGCGTCAGTCTAACCTGCCGAGGGATGGTGATGTGTCAGTCTAACCTGCCGAGGGATGGTGATGTGTCAGTCTAACCTGCCGAGGGATGGTGATGTGTCAGTCTAACCTGCCGAGGGATAGTGATGTCAGTCTAACCTGCCGAGGGATGATTTGTCAGTCTAACCTGCCGAGGGATAGTGATGTCAGTCTAACCTGTCGAGGGATGGTGATGTGTCAGTCTAACCTGCCGAGGGATGGTGATGTGTCAGTCTAACCTGCCGAGGGATGATGTGTCAGTCTAACCTGCCGAGGGATGGTGATGTGTCAGTCTAACTTGTCGAGGGATGGTGATGTCAGTCTAACCTGCCGAGGGATGATGTGTCAGTCTAACCTGCCGAGGGATGGTGATGTGTCAGTCTAACCTGCCGAGGGATGGTGATGTGTCAGTCTAACCTGCCCAGGGATGGTGATGTGTCAGTCTAACTTGTCGAGGGATGGTGATGTGTCAGTCTAACCTGCCGAGGGATGGTGATGTGTCAGTCTAACCTGTCGAGGGATGGTGATGTGTCAGTCTAACCTGTCGAGGGATGGTGATGCGTCAGTCTAACCTGCCGAGGGATGGTGATGTGTCAGTCTAACCTGCCGAGGGATGATGTGTCAGTCTAACCTGCCGAGGGATGGTGATGTGTCAGTCTAACCTGCCGAGGGATAGTGATGTCAGCCTAACCTGCCGAGGGATGATGTGTCAGTCTAACCTGCCGAGGGATGGTGATGTGTCAGTCTAACCTGTCGAGGGATGGTGATGTGTCAGTCTAACCTGTCGAGGGATGGTGATGTGTCAGTCTAACCTGCCGAGGGATGGTGATGTGTCAGTCTAACCTGCCGAGGGATGGTGATGTGTCAGTCTAACCTGCCGAGGGATGGTGATGTGTCAGTCTAACTTGTCGAGGGATGGTGATGTGTCAGTCTAACCTGCCGAGGGATGGTGATGTGTCAGTCTAACCTGTCGAGGGATGGTGATGTGTCAGTCTAACCTGTCGAGGGATGGTGATGCGTCAGTCTAACCTGCCGAGGGATGGTGATGTGTCAGTCTAACCTGCCGAGGGATGGTGAAGTGTCAGTCTAACCTGTTGCCGAGGGATGGTGATGTGTCAGTCTAACCTGCCGAGGGATGGTGATGTGTCAGTCTAACCTGCCGAGGGATGGTGAGGTGTCAGTCTAACCTGCCGAGGGATGGTGATGTGTCAGACTAACCTGCCGAGGGATGGTGATGTGTCAGTCTAACCTGCCGAGGGATGGTGATGTCAGTCTAACCTGCCGAGGGATGGTGATGTGTCAGTCTAACCTGCCGAGGGATGGTGATGTGTCAGTCTAACCTGCCGAGGGATGGTGATGTGTCAGTCTAACCTGCCGAGAGATGGTGATGTGTCTAACCTGCCGAGGGATGGTGATGTGTCAGTCTAACCTGCCGAGGGATGGTGATGTGTCAGTCTAACCTGCCGAGGGATGGTGATGTGTCAGTCTAACTTGTCGAAGGATGGTGATGTGTCAGTCTAACCTGCCGAGGGATGATGTGTCAGTCTAACCTGCCGAGGGATGGTGATGTGTCAGTCTAACCTGCCGAGGGATGGTGATGTGTCAGTCTAACCTGCCGAGGGATGGTGATGTGTCAGTCTAACTTTCGAGGGATGGTGATGTGTCAGTCTAACCTGCCGAGGGATGGTGATGTGTCAGTCTAACCTGTCGAGGGATGGTGATGTGTCAGTCTAACCTGTCGAGGGATGGTGATGCGTCAGTCTAACCTGTCGAGGGATGGTGATGTGTCAGTCTAACCTGCCGAGGGATGATGTGTCAGTCTAACCTGCCGAGGGATGGTGATGTGTCAGTCTAACCTGCCGAGGGATAGTGATGTCAGCCTAACCTGCCGAGGGATGATGTGTCAGTCTAACCTGCCGAGGGATGGTGATGTGTCAGTCTAACCTGCCGAGGGATGGTGATGTGTCAGTCTAACTTGTCGAGGGATGGTGAGGTGTCAGTCTAACCTGCCGAGGGATGGTGATGTGTCAGTCTAACCTGTCGAGGGATGGTGATGTGTCAGTCTAACCTGTCGAGGGATGGTGATGCGTCAGTCTAACCTGCCGAGGGATGGTGACGTGTCAGTCTAACTTGTCGAGGGATGGTGATGTGTCAGTCTAGCCTGCCGAGGGATGGTGATGTATCAGTCTAACCTGCCGAGGGATGGTGATGTGTCAGTCTAACCTGCCGAGGGATGGTGAAGTGTCAGTCTAACCTGTTGCCGAGGGATGGTGATGTGTCAGTCTAACCTGTCGAGGGATGGTGATGTGTCAGTCTAACCTGCCGGGGGATGGTGATGTGTCAGTCTAACCTGTCGAGGGATGGTGATGTGTCAGTCTAACCTGTCGAGGGATGGTGATGCGTCAGTCTAACCTGCCGAGGGATGGTGATGTGTCAGTCTAACCTGCCGAGGGATGGTGATTTGTCAGTCTAACCTGCCGAGGGATGGTGATGCGTCAGTCTAACCTGCCGAAGGATGGTGATTTGTCAGTCTAACCTGCCGAGGGATGGTGATGTGTCAGTCTGACCTGCCGAGGGATGGTGATGTGTCAGTCTAACCTGCCGAGGGATGGTGAGGTGTCAGTCTAACCTGCCGAGGGATGATGATGTGTCAGTCTAACCTGCCGAGGGATGGTGATTTGTCAGTCTAACCTGCCGAGGGATGGTGATGTGTCAGTCTAACCTGTCGAGGGATGGTGATGTGTCAGTCTAACCTGCCGAGGGATGGTGATGTGTCAGTCTAACCTGCCGAGGGATGATGATGTGTCAGTCTAACCTGCCGAGGGATGGTGATGTGTCAGTCTAACCTGCCGAGGGATGATGTGTCAGTCTAACCTGCCGAGGGATGGTGAAGTGTCAGTCTAACCTGCCGAGGGATGGTGATGTGTCAGTCTAACCTGCCGAGGGATGGTGATGTCAGTCTAACCTGCCGAGGGATGGTGATGTGTCAGTCTAACCTGCCGAGGGATGGTGATGTGTCAGTCTAACCTGTCGAGGGATGGTGATGTGTCAGTCTAACCTGTCGAGGGATGGTGATGCGTCAGTCTAACCTGCCGAGGGATGGTGATGTGTCAGTCTAACCTGCCGAGGGATGGTGATGTGTCAGTCTAACCTGCCGAGGGATGGTGATGCGTCATTCTAACCTGCCGAAGGATGGTGATGTGTCAGTATAACTTGTCGAGGGATGGTGATGTCAGTCTAACCTGCCGAGGGATAATGATGTCAGTCTAACCTGTCGAGGGATGGTGATGTGTCAGTCTAACCTGCCGAGGGATGGTGCTGCGTCAGTCTAACCTGCCGAGGGATGGTGATGTGTCAGTCTAACCTGCCGAGGGATGGTGATGTGTCAGTCTAACCTGCCGAGGGATAGTGATGTCAGTCTAACCTGCCGAGGGATGGTGATGTGTCAGTCTAACCTGTCGAGGGATGGTGATGTGTCAGTCTAACCTGCCGAGGGATAGTGATGTCAGTCTAACCTGACGAGGGATGGTGATGTGTCAGTCTAACCTGCCGAGGGATGATGTGTCAGTCTAACCTGCCGAGGGATGATGTGTCAGTCTAACCTGCCGAGGGATGGTGATGTGTCAGTCTAACCTGCCGAGGGATGATGTGTCAGTCTAACCTGCCGAGGGATGGTGATGTGTCAGTCTAACCTGCCGAGGGATGGTGATGTGTCAGTCTAACCTGTCGAGGGATGGTTATGTGTCAGTCTAACCTGCCGAGGGATGATGTGTCAGTCTAACCTGCCGAGGGATGGTGATGTGTCAGTCTAACCTGCCGAGGGATGGTGATGTGTCAGTCTAACCTGCCGAGGGATGGTGATTTGTCAGTAACCTGTCGAGGGATGATGTGTCAGTCTAACCTGCCGAGGGATGGTGATGTGTCAGTCTAACCTGCCGAGGGATGGTGATGTGTCAGTCTAACCTGCCGAGGGATGGTGATGTGTCAGTCTAACCTGCCGAGGGATGGTGATGTGTCAGTCTAACCTGTCGAGGGATGGTGATGTGTCAGTCTAACCTGCCGAGGGATGGTGATGTGTCAGTCTAACCTGCCGAGGGATGGTGATGTGTCAGTCTAACCTGCCGAGGGATGCCCACCTCCAAAAAAACTAGTGGTCGTACCCCAGTCACAGTTTTTGGATGATCGGTTTTACACTTACAGGATTTCATAAGGTCATATATCTCTACAATTAGTGTATCTTGGATTTTGTATATCAGCGACCTAAGGTCGGGTCAATTTCGTGACCTCCCCATTATAAGTCAATGGGGGTATATTAAAATGCTTCCTATTCCAAGGATACGCAAGATATCAGTCTAATTCCTTCTGGATCATGTTATTATAGGCCATTGTTGATGACCTAGGTGCCATTTTTGTTCAGTGACCCCTACAGGGTCAACCGGGGTCATCAGAGGTCACCAACAGTTGTATGTCAATAACTATTGACGTAATGACGATAGATAAGTGAAACCGGCACCAATGTGTTTGTCTCGTCGAGATACGTCTTCCCATATGCAACATGACCTACTTGGGTCACTAATTGACCTTGACCTTAGGTCAAATTTTAAAGTTGACCTAACCTGATCAACACTAATATGAGTCGAAGCGCCTTGACAAGACAAACACGATGGCATCGACATTATTGCCTTGTCGTTATTAGGTAAAAATATATTCGAGAACAACTGTTTTGTAACAAATAGCCTTTTTGACACTTGAGCTCTGGCGCCTAAACTATTGACCTGAGTTAAAATCTGAGGACATCTCGTCGATTGCATGTTTGAATAGTTTTCCATTGCTGTTTTCCGTTTGTTCCTAGCTATCATATTTCCTGTGATATCTGGGGGTTTCTGGAGCGGAGTCCTAAAACTGGAAAATTTGACCTTTGATGACCTCTGGTGACCTTAATATTGGTTTTGAAAAAAAATATCTGAAGTACTTTCGAATGGGCTTGTCGAGAGCTTTCGAACGCGCTTTTCCGCGTCTTTCTAGCCCGTTTAGTTTTCGAGTTGGAGAGGGGGGGGGAGGGGGGTTCTAAGAGTGCGTTCGGAAGGGCCTTTCTCCCACACATTTCGCGATTTTTTTTCTTCGATTGGCCGTTCGGAGAGCACGAAACGAGAGATTTGGCGCGGGATTTCGCGAAATAACGTGGAATCGGCGGAGCATGTCACGGCGGTGTTTTCAAAGATGGCGGCCCACATTGAGGAGATGGGGTAAGTGCAGAATCACTGATATATATATATATATATATGGAAATATGTGATTTTCATAATTGGTAACTGTGTTATAATATGAGCCATGCTTCCAGATGCATATCATGTCTACTTGTGGACCTATTCATAATTAATTGTATATTTAATTGCCTATAGTGGTGGTGATGACAATGGCCAATGGTGATGTTTTTTATTCTTGATTTGTTGTCATCTGTGATCAACAGTAATAGTAGCCTCTCTCTCAAAATAATTGCTGAATAATTGAATAACCAAAGATAATTGTTATGAAATCATTGTCTAGATACCTAAATGACGCACATACGGTGAACCGGCGAATTTTCCGCGAAATTCCTACCGAACGACCATGATAAATTTCGCGAAATATTTCGCGAAATTTTGCGCCTTCCGAACGGACCCTAACCCCCCCCCCCCCCCCCCCCCCCCCCCGCAAGGCGAAGGTGGCGCCGAGCACCGGCACGGAGCGGGTTAAATAGGGCGATTAAGAAAGTTTATCATTGCAAAAGTAACTAAGAGAACTGCAAGCTAATTTGAGCAATCAAAAGCTATGTACTGCGCCGCCACTGGCATGGTTGCTTAGTGCATAACGTCCACAACAGCCCGGTATGACTAAAGTCGCGTGTACTCGGAGACGGCAATGCGCCGCAGCACATAAACTCGAACTGCGTACTTAAATTCGGGCCAGGGGTGTCGTACACTCGCCATATCCGCTAACCAGGCACCAAAGGCCCGGCATAAGCCCGTCATGAAGCCCGACGCTGGCTCCATGGCCGACTTGTGATTTGTGCAACTCCAGCTATTGCGGACACGTGTACCGGCCAAAGCACGTCGTGTGCTGTTTATGACTGAGCTGGCCAGCCAGTTAGCCGGGCGAACACTCACCATTTTGCCCATGATCCCGGTGCCCACGCACTCGGCGGCCACGTTCCTAATGTAGGCGACGTGGCGGTCCTGGACCAGCACAATGAGCATCATTCCGACCAAGCGCACCAGCCGCACGCGACGGTAGGAGGCGCGCGGGTGCAGGTTATTTAGCACCACCGTCCTGGAGGCAGATGTGACACACTGTGACACACGGTCGCACACGGTCGCACACGGTCGCACACGGTCGCACACGGTCGCACACGGTCGCACACGGTCGCACACGGTCGCACACGGTCGCACACGGTCGCACACGGTCGCACACGGTCGCACACGGTCGCACACGGTCGCACACGGTCGCACACGGTTGCACACGGTTGCACACGGTTGCACACGGTTGCACACGGTTGCACACGGTTGCACACGGTTGCACACGGTTGCACACGGTTGCACACGGTTGCACACGGTTGCACACGGTTGCACACGGTTGCACACGGTTG
>JAXIVJ010002079.1:115000-118400 GCA_036785665.1 Chirona hameri
ACACACACACACACACACACACACACACACATCACATCTCATACATCCAGGTGCAGGCACACCTCTCACACATCGCGTCACATAAAGCATCACAAGACAACTGATTGACAAGAGGCGCCAGAGCGTCACATAAAGCATCACAAGACAACTGATTGACAAGAGGCGCCACGTGTCACATAAAGCATGACAAGACAACTGATTGACAAGAGGCGCCACGCGTCACATACAGCATCACAAGACAACTGATTGACAAGAGGCGCCAGAGCGTCACATACAGCATCACAAGACAACTGATTGACAAGAGGCGCCACGTGTCACATAAAGCATCACAAGACAACTGATTGACAAGAGGCGCCAGAGCGTCACATAAAGCATGACAAGACAACTGATTGACAAGAGGCGCCACGCGTCACATACAGCATGACAAGACAACTGATTGACAAGAGGCGCCACGTGTCACATACAGCATCACAAGACAACTGATTGACAAGAGGCGCCAGAGCGTCACATAAAGCATCACAAGACAACTGATTGACAAGAGGCGCCACGTGTCACATACAGCATCACAAGACAACTGATTGACAAGAGGCGCCACGTGTCACATAAAGCATGACAAGACAACTGATTGACAAGAGGCGCCACGTGTCACATAAAGCATCACAAGACAACTGATTGACAAGAGGCGCCACGTGTCACATACAGCATCACAAGACAACTGATTGACAAGAGGCGCCACGTGTCACATAAAGCATCACAAGACAACTGATTGACAAGAGGCGCCACGTGTCACATAAAGCATCACAAGACAACTGATTGACAAGAGGCGACAGAGCACGAAACGTCATCCAGCGCCACTGAGACAAGGCACGGATGACCCCACATTGGCTGGGGTCATCCAGCGCCACTGAGACAAGGCACGGATGACCCCCCATTGGCTGGGGTCATCCAGCGCCACTGAGACAAGGCACGGATGACCCCCCATTGGCTGGGGTCATCCAGCGCCACTGAGACAAGGCACGGATGACCCCCCATTGGCTGGGGTCATCCAGCGCCACTGAGACAAGGCACGGATGATCCCACATTGGCTGTCAGACGATAATTTGAGGCACATCAGCACACCGGTTGGTGGTGTCATAGCGCCATCTCATATGGTGTGTGCTCAACTGCTCAAACCCGCTGTAATTGAAGGGAAATAATGACCTTTTCCCACAAAAATGGAGTTAGCACTTGAAATCGACAGACGAGACCAAAATATATTGTAAATTCATCACATTTTGCATGAAAACTTTCCTACCGAAAGATATTTCAAGTTATAGTTGATAAGCGTTCCACACTTTTAACGATCGGTACTTGCAAGTACTTTTGGTCCTCATCAAACTGCGGGCTTTTCCCGTATTGCTTTTTTACGCAATGGAGTGGAAAATATATTGTGCGTTCTGCTTGTTGTGATTATATGCCCGGCGATCTTCTAAAACTAACACCGATCGGAAAAAGTGGCAATAAAATCGGAAACTCATCGATGCACATGAACGGCGGCATAGTTAGTGGTTGCGACCTTCAATTTTTGAAAATCGATTCATTTGTTTTCAACATTAGGAGTTTTGTATAGTTTGTCTGTGGCTGTATATAACACTATGCTTTATATTATCATGCACAAAATAATTTTTCCCCAAAAAACTAACAAACAATAACACAAAACTGGCAATTAAATCGGAAGCTCATCGATGCACATCGACGGCGACCTATTTAGGGTCGGCGATTTGTTTACAAAGTCATTGTCATGCTTCTCGGCGCACTTAACCATTGTGGCGAGGGGTTCCTGATTAGTATACCCAAGTCCCGTAGCAGGCTTTGTTAATGACGTCACTGGTGCCATTCTTGTGTAGCATTGCAAAATATATCTGATTTTGAGTTGAAAGCTAATTAAAGACTTATTCAAATTATTGTTTTTAAGTTTGAATTTTCTTGTTAATCATTACTAAAGGTATTTTATCACTGTATTTCATAGTAGTTGACACTTCAGAAACTTGTGACGTAATAATATTGTATCCAATATACATTTCCCTCGCCTTTTGCTATTGTGGCGCAGTGCCGAGTGCTTTGCGAATACTTGCTTGCCTGCCTGGGGTTCAAATCATTCCGCCCTTATTTCATTCGAGTTGGTATAGTTTGCATATTGTTGTTATTCATGACTTATACTGATAGTCAGTCATGCATCACGGATGCTTCACGGATTGCTTCACGGATCAGTTTGATCGGAAACGTCACAGAGCCTCCAAAAATGCCGCACTCGATGTAAACAATGGTAAGGAAGGACGAATTTGTCAATGACCTTCATGAAGTACACAAGGTACTTGTTTTGTATTTTTTCTCTCCAAATTTACAACTTCGAATTTGGGAATAATTTTATTTAATTCTTAAATTTAAATAAAATAATTTTAAAACCATAACGGTAGCCTAAGAAATTGTTGCTAACAAAATCAAAAGGTCATTATTTCCCTTTAACACATGACAGTCGTGTGTGTGCCACGTATGATTTGGTACTGTACCTCTGATTGATCACAATACAAATATTTCACGATAATAGCATATTCCTGATATTGATTTCACAGCTTGTACATTTCCATTGTCTGCTGCGTAAAATAATTCGGGTCGTGTCATGCCTGGTCACCATCAATTATTGCACTGGACATAAAGTCGATGTGGCAATAAAGTCGCTGAACATAACGCCATTACGTCATACATTGGCCTGTGCGTATTGCTGTTTTAGGGCGCAACAACTGCCTCCGCCATTTTCCGCTCATACCGGCTGCAGTGGTGAGCCAGCCACAGGTCACAGCCGGCGGGGACAGGCCTGCGCCGGTCCGTTACTCACAGCCACTCCTCCTCCTTCGGAGACTCGGTGAAGAGGAAGGCCTCCTTGCTGAGGTCGAGCTCCTGGAAGCCGATGGCGTAGACGTCGGGCGGCTCGTCGGTGGAGGCCAGCCAGTCGGCGACGGGCTCGTGCGGCGACGGAGACTGGCCGTTCACGTTCCAGGTGGCGCACAGAACCCTGCCAAGGAGGGGTACACCGGTCAGACGGGTCACACACAGGGAGGGGTACACCGGTCAGACGGGTCACACACAGGGTACACCGGTCAGACGGGTCACACACAGGGAGGGGTACACCGGTCAGACGGGTCACACACAGGGTACACCGGCCAGACGGGTCACACACAGGGTACACCGGCCAGACGGGTCACACACAGGGAGGGGTACAGTGGTCAGACGGGTCACACACAGGGAGGGGTACACCGGTCAGACGGTCACACACAGGGAGGGGTACACCGGTCAGACGGGTCACACACAGGGTACACCGGTCAGACGGGTCACACACAGGGAGGGGTACACCGGTCAGACG
>JAXIVJ010002080.1:2500-17500 GCA_036785665.1 Chirona hameri
CTAGGAGAGGAATGAGCAATGAGGATTCTCATAGCGAGGAGCGAATGACTTCACGAGGAGCGAGGATTGAGGACTTCACTAACGAGGAGCGAGGATTGAGGACTTTTCACACCGAACAGTGAGTACTGAGGACTCTGAGCGGCAGCGCGCGACACCCAGCTGGCGGGAGCGCTGAAAAGGGGGGGGGGGTGTGGGGCAGCGACTGGGCCGCTACACCGTGTCAGCAAAACAAATGAAACACTCACTCATACACTGAGTCATACACTGGGACATTCTTAGAAACGGACACTGATCAATGCAACCTCGTCCTAAAACAAGTAAGCAAGTTGGTACACCTGAGACAAGGCTTGTATCACACCTGAGACAAACGTTTCCTTTTTCGGACCAAATTTATCTAGGTATGTATGGCGCCATGGCCCTAGGACACGACTCTGTTCTCCTTAATTACACCTTGACATCCAGTGACCTATTTCAGTTCCAGCACGGCACCGGCCGTCCCGAAAAAGCCTGCCTGTCCGCCAGCCGGCCGGCTGGACTGACAGACGGGTCAGGAGGGCCGGCTTGACGTCACGATCGACCCCGCAGAGCGGAGCATGGCGTGCGCCAACAGCGCAGGGCCATCCCATCAGGCCGGCTACGGACCGGACCGTGTACGGCCGGAGCGGGACCGTGCTGGACTGACCGACCCGCCCCGCCACCAGGGCGGCTGGTCCACTGATTACCGCCAGCAGGCCACGCCGGGGTCCGATGGACGAGCCGGCCAGCCGAGCCAGCCGAGCCAGTTCGCCGACCCCGGCGGCACGTGCCAGCGTTACTGGCAGCACGGCCGCAGCCGGCCGGTCTGATGGGCGCGCCGCACCAGGGACCCACCCCTGGGACCAAGGGGCAGTGGGTTGGGGCCGGGGGCAGACGGGGGCCGGGCGACAGGTGAACTATGGGTTCAATTGGGCGGTACGGTCCCAGTCCGCGTCCTGCGGTACCATAAGGCCGGCACAGTGCTCAGAGTAGCCGGCCGTACTGTTCACCAATGTGTCAGGGTAGGGGAGAACCACTTGGCTGTTTTTTTTAAATAAAAATAAATATATTATTTAATCATGGTCACATTTGATCACTTACACAATGCTAATAGTGTCAAATTTATTTGTTGTTCCGGCATATTAACTTGGCATCTGACTTGGGTCTCAGCAGAACGTCATTGAATGGGGGGGGGGGGGCGTAAGCGTCCCCCTTGTTATCTTCCGAACCAATTATCGCAGCGAGACGCGCAAGGCGGCAATCGAAAGCTCTCAATGAGATGAATCTAAGCATACTCAATGTCAAAGTGAGGTCAAATGTCAGGTCACGGTCAGGTCAAAGGTCAAAATCGACGTATTTGAGTATATTGGCCATACTTCCATCCAAAGCCTTCGATTACGACCATGATCACCCACAGTGCTGCCAAAGGTATGATACACATCCCCCATGAGCTTAAAGTGAGATTGTTGTCCAAAGTCAAGGTCAGGGTCAGGTCACAAAAGGTTACTATGCTCAAAATATGTACGAAAGTCATGCAACACATGTTGTATGAGTTATTTTCCACGTAATAATTTGATAGTGCAGCTATTTAACCACCTGAATTCATTTACGTGAAGTTAATGTCAAGTTCAGGTCAAGTTCAGGTCACTGAAGGCAAACAATTTTAAATTGATAAATATAAATAAACAAGACATGTTTCTAAACTAGTTTTGCATCAGAAATACAAGCGGTGCCATTTATTTGTCGGCATCTGGTCAATAAAGTCAAAAAACGCATTTTGTTAAATATGACGTCATGAGTTACCCATACTTTAGATGCCATTAGTCAGTCAAAACTGGTGATATCATTCTGAAATTTGGTATGGTAGTTTGCCATATGCGGTTCCCCGACATATATTCCGGCAATTTTGAATATCTTTGAGAATCTTCTGATTTTGTGGGCATTCCCATTTTTTTATTTTGGGGTTCCCCAAAAAAATCTGAGATAGCCCATGTTGTAGCCTTTGCCAATTGCTATCTTTTGACGTTTTTGGTTACATTTTGCTCAAAATATGGCATTTGTACGGTCTGCTACATTTTAGCTGATTTTGGTGTAAAACTCGTGTGTAGTGACGTCACTAATTTCGATATAACTCGAAATTTGTTCGACGAAAATTGCTTTGTGTTTCACAGAAGACGTCAAATCGATGCAGAAGAAGGTACCCGAAGTTTCACGATGATAGCGCTATTGGTTTTTGAGCTATCACGAAAATTCATTCAGCATTCACCCCCTCCCGGTGGGTTTTCCACTTGCCGCTTCTAAACCGTTAGGCCTAGCGTCCTGAAACTTTGTGACTTTCTCAATATTGAATGGCGCGTGTTGGCAATAAAAAAAAAATCAGTCCAGCAAGGCGGTTCCAGGCTCCTGTTTTTGGGAGGTGTTACGAATGTTGTTTTGCGGCGGTATACTTCCTTCGTGGTTTGCAGTGCAATAAATGAGTCAGAACAATTTCAATGCAATATGCATCATAGATACTGGGATTGTACATAATTTGGGGGCAGAGGCGCACTCAGGTTAAACAAAATGGAGGCGATACCTATCCTCAAATTAGGTCCAACTTCAAATTAGAAAGATGATAAAAGCGTTACGCGCATGGTGTCACCATCTTTTTTTTCTCTCCTGGATCCGCCTATGCACAATATATTAAATTTAACAAATTACAGCATATAATGCCCACATGTGACGTTCATGTCGTCCCAAACAATCACTAACATTACCTTTTTCTAAGAAAATCCCCCCCCCATTTTACATTCCCTGAATACGCCTATGATTTTTTCTTTTTTGTCTTTTAATATATTAAAGATCAGTACATTTCAATCTCAAAAACGTTCAGGGCATGACAATCGGTCGAGCCCCATGGCCGCAATGACCTTTCAAAAAACACCCAGAAAATCGTATTTTTTGCCCCCTGGCCCCTATTTTTAAACAAAACAAAAATTTCGGGATCCAAAAAGAGAGATCTTGTCATGACGAATCGAATGGCGTTTTTCCTATCGAAATCGACCGAGTGGTTCTCGAGATCTCGGGGGGGGGGGGGGGCAGAATCTGCCCCCCCGCAGGTTAACGTAATTCTGGCCGCTCGCAGGGCGGCCAGAATTACAGAAATTAGTCAATGGCGGGTTAAGCATATAACGATAGTACAGTTCGTTTTAGTAGCATTTACACATTTGTACAGGTGACTCAACCGGCCAAGTCACCCCGGGGACGGGGCGACTTGGCCGGGGGGGGGGGGTCACTTGGCCGGGGGTTGGGATGGAGTAGGTAATCCCCACTGCGGGCGAGTCAGCTTCAACGACGAAGGACGTGAGCAGACCAGTGTATAGTCGCCCCCGCAGGAGAGCATTTTGTGAACACCGTCTTGCAGCGCGGCTGCCTGAGTCTCAGGCATCTTCTGTCGTCGTTCTTCTGTCGCCGAATAGACCGGACGGGCATGCCGGTCTCGGCAGACACGACTTTCAGGAAGGCGCTATTCCGCACCCGCTCCACCGCAGCCAGCAGTTGGTCACGTGTGTACGCGGCGCGATTGCCGCGCTTGACCAAAGGCGGATCCAGGGGGGGGGGGGGGGGGGGGGCAACGGGGCCATGTTCCCCCAGACTGTTCAAGGGAGGCCAAACTATGTCCCCCCCCCCCAGACGTGAAGTCCCCCGGTCTTTTCGCTGACGGCTGACGGCCTGCTACCCCCCCCCTTTGGAAATACGCCACTGGATTTCCCCCGTCCCCCCAAAAAAACAAAAATAACGGCTTGATCCGCCCTTGCCCTTGACGTAGGTGCGCATGAGATATCTGTGCACAGAGTAAGTGCGATTAGTATAATAATTTTTACAAAACCTGGGCAACTTGGCCGCCCGGCCAATTCACCCCGAGCGCACCGGCCCAGTCACCCCGGAACGGTTTTTGAATACAAACAGTCTGTACACTCGCCAAAGTTATCGCTAAAACTAGCAAGTCGGGTACACAGTTGCTTGAATTGCTATCTTCATCGCACCATATTGTCTGAATTTGGATGCAACCCAAACACTAGAGCGGTGACTAGACAGTAGACACCATTCAAAGTTTCGCACGGAAGCAAAAGTTACGTTTTTGGGTGAAAATTCCCGTCCATCAGTTTTGAAGAAAACTATAGGAGCAGGCATGTTGTTGTTTTTGCTCCGGTTACTCCCCACGCCGAGAGATGGTGACAGGTTAAAATGCATTCCTTCAGGGTTGCCAGAGAGCGTAAACATGTGGGCGGCCAAGTGACCCCGTTCTCCCCTACACAAAAACGGCGTCCGGTATCAACTGATATCCACGTCTAACGACCCGGATTGAATCACTGTTCCCTAACATCCAGAAACGAGCGTCTTTTTGCTTAAATTGTTTATGCTTAATTCTAATAGAATTGTATATTTTTGTTTAATTCAATACGATGGAATTACAAAGTTTCATTTACTGCTAATAATTACATTGAGTTCAAATATAAATAAAGTTGAAATTCAGAGCCCAGTTACCAATCACAAACTATCAACGAGACGTACTTTTTGAGAAAAAAACGTCATAGCCGGACTTCCGTGACGGCGGTTTGGCAACAACACATGTCATTTAGCGTCGGAATCAGTTAACAGCGTGTCATTTAGCGGCAAAATCAGTTAACAGAAGTTCGTCGTTGTTCGCACCCCCAGCTGGATTAACCCCCCTGTGATCGGTTGGCGATGGCTGCCCACAGCGCGTGTCCGGCCAGTCGCGTGTCCGCCACATGTGACCAGTCGGAGCGCATCACGCCGTGTCACGCGCGTGACGACCCGTTACAACAGGTGGCGTGACGCACGCACTGAAACCGGCCCCGTGACGGGGCCATTCCGGTATCAATACGGCTTAGCCAGCTCGCCCCTAGGCGCATCGCCCGCGCTGGAAAGCTTCGGTCACGGCTCTGTGTGTGTGGTATGGGGGTGAGGTGGGGGTGGGGTGGGGGGGGGGGGGGGGGGGAGATCCTACCAGGCACTGACACGTGCTTAGGGACTGGGGGTATCCGTTCTACGGAAACTCTAGTTAAAAACGTATGCAATTAGAATTGCCGTATTTGATCCCACACGGCCACAAACTGCAGGCTTCCACAGTCCACACAGCTATAATGGGTTTCCGGCTTCACACAGCTTCCCACAGCTTCACGCAGCTTCAGGCAGCTTCAGGGTTTCCCGCGCCTTGTGTTTCACGACCACTCCGGCACATCTGTCTCGCTAACACCTTCTTCTCTCTGTATATAGCTGGTGTGGGGGTAGCCGCGCCTGAGCTGTCTCCATCTGAACACACCACCTCCCACCATCGCCCACAGCACGTACCGCCGTGTTCCACAGCTCGTCCCATGCCCGGGGGCGCTGTGCATCATTACACTGGAGCTGAATGGGCGGCGACGCCCTCCATTCATCTCCAGACAATCGAGACCCATCCGACCGTGAACTGCGATACGGCCCTCGGCAGCGATACAGCTGTCCCGTTTACATAGCAAAGTAGATCGTCAACTAGGAGGTGAGCATGGCGTACCTCCTAGTTGAAACTACTCGCGAAGTGGAAATAATTAACGCACCGGAGGGAGATCGGCTCCAATTTGCTCTGGCACAGGATCGACGCGCTGCCATATGCGAGACCCGGTTAACTTATGTTCAACAGCAGTTGCCGTGTGGCGGATTTCGCGAATAAGAAACCGAGGGGACAACGGTAAATCCAGTGGCGTATTTCCATGAAAAGTTGTTGAGTGGGGGGGGGGGGGGGGGGTAGGACCTTTGGGGTTCAGGACCTTTGGGGGTCATGGCCCCTTGGCCCCTTGGATCCTCCCCTGTAGGGGGAACTTATTTTTGCAAGTGTTCGTGGGGACTTATTTTCGCGAATCATGCATGATGTGAATTTCTGTTGGTACAACAGCAACAGTCAAAATTTCGGGTGGAACAACCGATACGACTGAAGGCGATACAAAATAACACACGGTAAATTGACGCACGAGCGCCATAATTGTGATGATATGACGGTGAAGGAAAACTTCATGCTCACCTCCTAGTTGACGATATACTAACTATGTTATTAGTTAATTATTGTATTTGTTATTTAAATGCGATGTCCACACACCGCGCCTACCGCTCGTCCCGCTCCGCCCCGCCCGCCGCCGGCCGTCCGATGATTTGGGCTAAGGGCCGCCCACCATCCCCCCTCATTAACCCACCATTGACTGGGGGAGGGGGCGTGTAACGCCCCCCCCCCGATGAATTTTCGCAATAGCTGAAAACTAATAGCGCTATCAACGTGAAACTTCGGGTACCTTCTTATAAATAATTTTTACGTCTTGTGTGCACAAATAAAAACAAATCGTCGCATTTTTTATCTGGAGTCATAGCGAATTTAGTCACTAACCACGAGTTTTACACCAAAATCAGCTAAACTTTTGCCAATCCGTACAAGTGCCACATTTGAAGCAAAATGCAATCGAAAAAACGCCAAAAGATAGCAAATTGCAACGGCTAAAAACTGTCTATCTCGGATTTTTATGAGTTTCTAGTTTTTGACCCTCAAAAAAAGTTTTGTTTGGGGGAAAATTATCACAAAATCAAAATTTTCTAAAATATTCAAAAAACCGGAGGATATGTCAGAGAACCATACCTAGACAACTACCATGCCAAATTTCAAACTGATATCTCCATTTTTGACTGACTTACGACATCTAAAGTATGGGTAACTTATGACGTCATATTTTAAAATTACGTTTTTTTACTTTTATTAACTAGATACAAACAAATAAGTGCCGCCACTGTATTTCTGAGACAAAACTGGTCTAACATCATGCCTTTTTTGTTTAGATTTAACAATTCAAAATTTTGACCTTCGGTCCTGACCTGAAAAACTTGACCTGAAATTGACATTTACTTCACGTAAATGAAGTTAGGTGGTAAATGGAAGTTAGGTGGTAAAATGACTATCACTATCGAATTATACGTGGAAAATAACTCATAAAGCATGTGTTCATGACTTTCGTAGATATTTTGAGCATAGTGACCCTTTGTGACCTGACCTTGACCAACAATCTCACTTTAGCTCATGCGGGATATGTAGCATACCTTTGGCAGCACTTTGAGTGAAACTGGTCGCAATCGAAGGCTTTGGATGGAAAGTATGGCCCATAAACTCAAATACGCCGATTTTGACCTTTGACCTGACCGTGACCTGACATTTTACTTCACTTTGACATTTTTTGGCATGGTTTAGATTCGTCTCATTGAAAGCTTTCAATTGCCGCCTTGCGTGTCTCGCTGCAATCATTGGTTCGGAAGATAACCAGGGGGCATTAAACGCCAGTCAATGGCGTTCTGCTGAGACCCCAGTCAATGCCGGGTTAATGACTCCGTTCAAACCGCCACCACCGCCAGCGCCAGTATTGCTTCCTTTCCGACGTTCCGGGATCGATACAAAGGCCGCCGGTAAAACAGACAAGCGGTGAATCACTTTACTTGACACGGCGCGACGCGGGTATTCGTGGCTGATTGGCGCGGTGGCTGGTAGGTGGACGAGGTATTCCCAGCAAAAAGGTCGTCCGTGTATTAAGACTGTGGTGGGTGGTGGTAGTTTTATGGTGGGTCAAAGTTCAATACTTCAGCCTGCTGCTTTTCATACATTGGATATTTGTCAGTAAAAGCTTACGAGAACCGCTAGTCCGAGGAAATACTCAAATAACTTGCTGCGTAACTAGGCTAGTTTTAAATCCTGCGAAGTTTTTGCTTAGTTTTAAATCCTGCTTTTAAATCCATGCTACGAAAAACAGTACAAATTAAATATTGATGTAACTATCCATCAACAGATAAAATCGACAGATAAATGTCACATGTGACTTATTTACGTAGCATCATTTCAAGACCTTTCATAATTTCGTAGCAACTTTTCTTCAATTTTTCCTCCCATCTACTAGAAGTCTCCTACTCCTATTCTCGTCTACTTCCAACTGTAATATCGCCAGCACGGCGGGCTGGCACGTGTCTGAGGTGGACATTATAGGAGGTGTCACCAGATCACAGTGCATGGTGGTCCTATGATTGTAGTATGCCCTGCGCATGTGCGAACACTATGCTACCATTCATTTCCTCTAAATTTTCATCCCCATCCTGCGCCGAGCGAGATAAATTTGATTTTCCCCCTACTGCTATTTCCTTTGGTAGACCGAGAAGTGCCATATCCACGTACCTTTCATACTTAGGGAGCCATATGTTAGTAAAACATATAGATATTGTTTTGAAATTCGCTTTGGGCATCGTCCATACCTGGTTCTCCAATATATATTCCGCGTTTTGAATACATTTGAAAATTTTGATTTTGTGATGAAAAACTGTGAAACAAATCTAAAAAATAAAAATTTCAAACAAGATTCAAAAACCGGAATAAATATTGGAGAAGCAAGTATGGACAATGCCCAAACCGAATTTCAAATCAATATCTACATTTTTGACTGACTTATGGCTCCCGAAGTATGGAAGGTACGTCGGATGTGGCACTTCTCTTAACCCGCGAGTTACTGGGGGGGGGGGGGGCTATTTTTTGCCCCCCTTCCGTTATTTTGCAATAACTCCTCAACAAACACCGGTATCGTCACCAAACTTGCAGTACCTTCTCCCACATCAATTCTACACATGTTGGCAAAAGGAAAAATATGAGGCTATGATACGTCAACCGGGAATGACGTCAGAGTGACGTCATGTTCTTCGGTTTTTGTTGCAAAATAATGGTTTGCGGAAAACGCTGTCAAAGGTACGATATTTGAGATAAACTAAATTTTTAATCAAATTACTGACAATAGACTGGGCTATCAAACTGCTATCTCGGATTTGTGAGATTTTGTGAAATTCAAAATTTTGAGAAATCCATTTTTTTTTTTAAATTTCAAGAAAAAATCAGAGTTATCAAAAAACCGGAATATATGTGATCGAGACGTATGCGGTGAATATGTGTACCAAATTTCAAGTCGATATCTTTAAAAATGACCGAGTTATGACCTTTAAATGACAAAAATCGGCCACTTCTCACCGCATAAAAACGCATTTCCATTTTTGCTTTTTACTTCTATTTATACGGAACAAACAATGTTCTAAGGTCATTTTTCGCGTTCTAGACGAAAAACAAACCCCTAAACATGTGTTACAACGCCTAATGACCGTAATCTGCAGTTTGACCTCGTGACCTCGGATGACCTTGACCTGACCCAAGGTCATAAACAGCTTAGAAAGGTACTTAGAAGTGTCAGACACACGAATCATACCGATTTATCGACAGCTTATGCGTTTAATATCGCAATTTTGCGCGACAATTCCATCCATCGAGACCTTTTGACACGGTCAAATATTTTGTACTTGACCTGACCTGTGACGTCATCGGTGACCCCGAGGTCAACAATATTATGTTTCCCTCGATAAATTTCCCAGGGCTATCGAATGCCGTTTGAATTTTTACATTCGGTCCAGTAGTTCCGGAGATCAGAGGGGGGGGGGCTAAAAATAGCCCCCCCCCCCCAGTAAGTCGCGTTACGAAATATACCACAGTAACTCGCGGGTTAAGGGAGCCATAAGTCAGTCAAAAATATAGATATTGCTTTGAAATTCGGCTTGGGCATTGTCCATACTTGGTTCTCCAATATGTATTCCGGTTTTTTAATATTGTTTGCAAATTTTGATTTTGTGGACATGAAAGAAAAAAAAACACAGTTTTCATCACAAAATCAAAACTTTCAAATATATTCAAAAAGCGGAATATATATTTGAGAACCAAGTATGGACGATGCCCAAACCGAATATCAAACCAATATCTACATTTTGTACTGACTTATGGCTCCCTAAATATGTAAGGTACGTGGATGAGGCACATCTCGGTCTACCTAAGGAAATACGACCTCCTAGCATAGGCGACACTAGCGTCACCATTAGGGCCGACTTAAAACTATACTCAATTCCAGGTATGTTCTATGCTCATTCAAAACAATCTGAACGACTTGTAATGGAATTTTGGTTTGAAAAATTGCCTATGCAGCACTTTCAATTTTAGCGGTTTTAGCGGTTTTAACAGAGCTTGCTTTTTTAGTTAAACGTCATTAAACCTCGCGCTTAACAGCCCAGACATCCCTACATGGTCATGGGAGATACGTGGAATTAAGTGTAGTTCGAAGTCGGCACTAATGGTGGCGCTAGTGTCGCCTATGTTAGGGGGTAAATAAAACTTCTCTCGTTCGGCGCAGGATGTGGGTTAAAATTTAGAGAAAATGAATGGTGGCATATTGTTCGCACATGCTCAGGGCATACTAAAATCATAGGGCCACCATGCACTGTGATCTGGTGACACCCCCTAGACTGGACATGTGTAAGGATGCGCCTCATGACGAGATGCGACACCCCGTTACTGCGGCAGCGCTGGGGGGCTGAGCGACACCAGCCAGACATCCTGGTGGTGCCGTGTGGTGCGGCACGGCTGAGTTCGTCTTCGTGCGTGTGTACCTGACAGTGACTGTATATCGTACCGTACCGTACCTGTGTACCGTACCTGGCGGCGTGGGTCAGCCGGTACCGAGAGCGGGTGGGGTACGGGTGTCTGTGTGCACATGGTTTGACTGTGTACCGTACCTGGCGGCGTGGGTCAGCCGACCCCGTGGACTCTGAGAGGACGGAGGCGGTGGCAGCTCGGGCTCTGAAACCCACAGACAGACACACGCCACGTCACTCTCCGGCGGCCATATTGAAGACACACAGACAGACACACGCCACGTCACTCTCCGGCGGCCATGTTGAAGACACACAGACAGACACACGCCACGTCAGTCTCCGGCGGCCATGTTGAAGACACACAGACAGACACACGCCACGTCAGTCTCCGGCGGCCATATTGAAGACACACAGACAGACACACGCCACGTCAGTCTCCGGCGGCCATGTTGAAGACACACAGACAGACACACGCCACGTCAGTCTCTGGCGGCCATGTTGAAGACACACAGACAGACACACGCCACGTCAGTCTCCGGCGGCCATATTGAAGACACACAGACAGACACACGCCACGTCAGTCTCCGGCGGCCATGTTGAAGACACACAGACAGACACACGCCACGTCAGTCTCTGGCGGCCATGTTGAAGACACACAGACAGACACACGCCACGTCAGTCTCCGGCGGCCATATTGAAGACAGACAGACAGACACACGCCACGTCAGTCTCCGGCGGCCATGTTGAAGACACACAGACAGACACACGCCACGTCAGTCTCTGGCGGCCATGTTGAAGACACACAGACAGACACACGCCACGTCAGTCTCTGGCGGCCATATTGAAGACACATAGACAGACACACGCCACGTGTCAGTCTCCGGCGGCCATGTTGAAGACACACAGACAGACACACGCCACGTCACTCTCCGGCGGCCATATTGAAGACACACAGACAGACACACGCCACGTCACTCTCCGGCGGCCATATTGAAGACACACAGACAGACACACGCCACGTCAGTCTCCGGCGGCCATGTTGAAGACACACAGACAGACACACGCCACGTGTCAGTCTCCGGCGGCCATGTTGAAGACACACAGACAGACACACGCCACGTCAGTCTCCGGCGGCCATGTTGAAGACACACAGACAGACACACGCCACGTCAGTCTCTGGCGGCCATATTTAAGACACATAGACAGACACACGCCACGTGTCAGTCTCCGGCGGCCATGTTGAAGACACACAGACAGACACACGCCACGTGTCAGTCTCCGGCGGCCATGTTGAAGACGGCCGGACAGCGCCGCACGGCACACACGGACACAACCCAGCCTCCGAACCAGACAGACCTGCAGACACAACCGACACCAACCTCAGCCCGTTCCAAGGGACAGTGGAGGCAAACACAACACTTAAAGGCAATGTTTCACCTTTGTATTGGCTTTGAACTGATATAGCCATTATCTTTGGCCGTTATTGAAATGTCGAAAATACTAAGGTAATTTTCCCCAAAACTTTGCCGTTTTTAAGCAATGTAATTTATAATGTGCAAAATGGGGTCTTGGCTAGTCCCGCCGCTGATTGGCTGCCAGCCACTTCAAGATTGTTCGTCCTGGAAGTCAGACGACCTGTATTTCTCGAACCTTGGCGGGTACGATGTAAACAACGGCCAACGCGATAGGTTGCGGTCCAAGTTGAAGTTTTTCGCGTTGTTTGAAGTCTCAGTTATGGATTGATTGCTTTTCTTTAAAATCAATATTGAGCTATCGCAATGCCTCGCACTCGTCATTGCGTTCTGTGCGGGATAAGACACAGTTCCACAATGTTTGTATTTAAGAAGCCAGAATTGTCTAGAAACAATTGTGCCATATGTTGGCAACCAAATATTTTCTCTGTAGCTCTCTATAGCTCAATAATGACATCATCCTTCCAAATTAAAAAAAAAACTTAATTTGTAGAAAGTTAAGTGACTTTTCGATAGAGAAAAAATATCACCGTCGTTTTCAGTAGCACTTACTTCATATTTTCGACTACAGCCAGCGTATATTTGACAACTTCCAGAAAGGTGAACCATTCCCTTTAAGCAGGGGCCCGTCGGGCATCTGGGTCCCAGCCCAGCACATGCCAGTGCACGGTATGCAATAAAGGACATACGCGTCTGGTCTGTATACACAGTGTGAGGACTGAGGAGAGGCAGTGGGGAGCGCAGAGGGCTGGGTGACAGCGGACGCCAGACTATCGTCCGCCAGCCTCCGGGACGCGGTCCATCCTGGCCCGACTGCCCCGATCGCCGTTCAACACGCACCAGACGCCAGCTGACCTGGGCACCAGCGCGGCCGGGCTGCCCGCCACACACTCACTCATGCAATGTCCACCACCTCCTAATCCAGGCTGTCCGCCGGCTTCTAATCTAGGCAGGAACACATACGTCAATAGCCGGCCAGAGATCTGCGCCGCTGCTGTCCGGCGTTCTCCTCAGAAGGTGGCTATGGATTGGTCCTGCGACTCACGTGTGGGAGCTACCTGGGAGCTAGGAGGTCGTATGCCTGCGACTCACGTGTGGGAGCTACCTGGGAGCTAGGAGGTCAACATACGTCAATAGCCGGCCAGATATCTCCGCCGCTGCGTTCTCCCCAGAAGGTGGCTATGGATTGGTCCTGCGACTCACGTGTGGGAGCTACCTGGGAGCTAGGAGGTCAACATGCGTCAATAGCCGGCCAGATATCTCCGCCGCTGCGTTCTCCCCAGAAGGTGGCTATGGATTGATCCTGCGACTCACGTGTGGGAGCTACCTGGGAGCTAGGAGGTCGTATGCCATCAGTGGTGATACGTGCACAGGGGCCTGTTGACATACACACCTACAGTCTGAATCGTCAACTTTGGTCCGGCAATGCTGACGCCATGTTTAAATTAAGCCCGCCGCTGAATAGTCAGCCAGCTGCTAGTAACGTGAGCAGTAATTGGAGGAGCGGCACCGACTTTTGCTAGTGGTTTCATTTCAGTCCCCTGCTCCTGGTGTATTGCATTTAAAAAAAGTTAGAAGCCCACGTGGCTAAGATTTAGGCCGGCATTCGCGTGCATAATTACCTCCGACCATTTTTAGTATAATTGCTCAAGCCTCAGGTTAATGAAAGGAAACCTTCGGGACTTAATAACCTTCAGGACTTAATGCATCATACATTTTACAAATCTCATTTTGTGGTGGCCAGGTGGAAAGCTTTGCGTCACTGAAGAAATAGTCACATTAAGATCACAGGCCTGCCTGCTTGACCTACCAACCGACTTCACACAGCTGCCCCTCATTAAGACCACGACACAGACTCAACACATGCCACTGACTGAATAGAATGAAGAGGTCAAACATCATGCCGCCATGTCACGGCCTTGCAGACGACACAACAGCCAATCAGCAACAAAAAAAAAACACACACATCTGACAATGAAAAAAGTCAACAAAGCACCGCCAGAGCGTCAATGCCGGTATCGTATTTCTATATGCCCGTACGCTGCCGGCCGGCGTGGACACCCCGGTGAATAACCGAACCGACATGCCGGCCCACCCCGCCACGCTGTCATGACGGTACCCACTCTCATTTAGCCGACTGGCCGGCCCCGCACCACATACACCCTTAGAACGGCGAGTCCCCCGGGCAATGGGCTTGTTATCCAACTGCCACGCCGGCCCGCACGGACGTAAACAAATGGCCTAACTTGGTACTACACTTGACGTGACCCGTGCGCACGCAAACGAATGGGCTAACTTGGTACTCCACCCTCCAAACTTTGGTGTTCGTTTAATGAAAGCAGCATATTTAGGACATTTTCCCATAGAAAGTCGTTGAAACTGTGGTCTTTGAGGGCTTTCGATAAAATATAAAAACAAACTGGGCGTGAAATGAGCTCAGCAGTCAGTGCGCCTAAAACCCTTACCATCATCATCATGATCATGACAAAACAAGTATGGGGCGTTCCAGGACAGATCGACCAGTGCCTTCAGCCTTGGAATTTGGGTCATTTTCTAGACTTTTTGGGTCCAAATAATTTTGCTCTCTTCATATTTGCTCAGGAAATTTGCTCTCTTTTCGCCTGATCTTACCGACATTGCAGTTAAAATATAATTCAATTTTCCTCACAAGGATTTAATATCTATTACAAATCAGGATTTTTTACTTTCCAAGTAAAATAATTAAAACAAAAATGAAAATCTTAACTTGCTTGACAATACAATTTTACTCTCCACCTATGGATTTTTACTCTCCGGGACCAGGTTATGAAATGAAGACACTGAGGTCATGAAATCCGACACTGAGTGCCTTACACCCTCATATTAAAAAAATGTATAAGATTGGGTCTATAGGGTAGTCGTAGGCCCTGAAGACGACTGTGAAACTATTTTGCCTCGCCGAGCAACGGTCACCGAGTAATACCCTCCGGCAATGTCGAGAGGTCACGCTGCAGGCCTT